>JAZKJV010004173.1:0-284093 GCA_037367405.1 Ottelia alismoides | reverse complement strand
TTGAGCTGCAAGGGTCTTCACAGTCAAATATCATGCAGATGGCACATTGGATAGGTACAAAGCATGCTTGGTCGCCCGTGGATTTACACAGACATATGGCGTTGATTACATGGATACATTCTCTCCAGTGGCGAGACACTCGACTCTCCGTATCCTCCTGTCTGTTGCAGTAGTTCGTGACTGGAGCATTTATCAGCTAGATGTCAAGAATGCATTTCTGTACGGGGACTTACAGGAGGAAGTCTACATGCAGCAGCCACCCGGGTTTACTGCTGAGGGGGAGAAGCATATGGTCTGTAGACTTCACAAGGCTATATATGGCCTTAAACAGAGTCCACGAGCGTGGTTCCAGAAGCTGTCCAACCTAATTGAGCACCAGGGATTCAAGAGGTCCAATGCTGATCATTCGTTGTTCGTCCAGAAGTCCTCGGCAGGTACGGTTGTCATAATGGTCTATGTGGATGATATTCTTGTTACAGGAGACGATATTCAGGGCATAGCGAGGGCGAAGGCATTCCTAGGTCGTCAGTTTGTTACAAAGGATCTTGGAACCCTAAGATATTTTCTGGGGTTGGAATTTGCAAGGAATGCACATGGTTTGGTGATGACACAACGGAAGTACATTACAGACTTCCTGGTTGAGACTGGTATGGATGGGTGCAAACCATCAAGCATCCCCATGGACCCAGCATGATATTATATGGTGGTGATACTGATGAAGTGGATAAGAGGAGATATAGAGAGATGGTGGGAAAACTCCTCTACATTACTATAACCCGTCCAGACATTGCATTTGCAGTTAGCCGGGTGAGTTAGTTTATGGAGCAGCCCAGACAGGTTCACATGGATGCTATACACATGATACTGAGGTATCTGAAGTCTACTCCAGGATTAGGGCTACTATTCAGAAAGGGTGCAGACTTATCCATCTCAGCGTGTGCAGACGCAGATTATGCAGGATGCCCTAAGGATAGAAAATCAACCTCAGGGTTTGCAGTTTTTGTTGGAGGCTCTATGGTTTCTTGGAAAAGCAAGAAACAAACGGTGGTGGCAAGATCCAGTGCGGAATCCGAATACAGGGCAATGGCCCAAGCCAGCACGGAAATGATGTGGGCTCGCTCCGTATTAGAAGATCTACATGTAGCTGTACCTCTACCTATGAAGCTTCAGTGTGACAATCAGGCAGCATTGTTCATTGCCAACAATCCAGCTTTCCATGAGAGGACCAAGCATATTGAAGTTGACTGCCATTACACCAGGGACCTGATCCAGAGAGGATTGATATCCACGGCCCATGTTAGCTCAGGAGATCAGACTGCCGATGTATTCACCAAGCCATTGCTCAGAGGACCTTTCCAGAGATGTTCATCCAAGCTGAGCATGATCGACATCTATGCTCCACCTTGAGGGGGAGTGTAGAGATAGTTTCTAATATTATTATATGTTTATGTATCTTGTTTCTATTTCTCTCTTCTATTTAGACATCCATGTAATTTACCCTTAAGGCCTCTCCCTATATAAGAGAGCCTAGGGTTTTTCTATGAATCATAACGAAGACTCCTTTCTTCTAACACCAGAAAGAGACATTTTGAGGAATTTCGTTGAAATTGTTAAAAATCATGGAAATGACTCTAAACACGACCAAAAATTAAAGTTTTTAATATTCCTAACTAAAAAATAAAATAGAATACACACTGTTTTTGTAAAATTGAGGTTTAAATATATGTTTTCAAGTATTATTATTTTCATAATCGTCACACAAGATATATAATAGTAGTGTAATGCTCGGTATTGCAGAAGTTGATATTTCGTATTCAATCTGAGGGGACAGTGAATAGAGAATAATTGGTATTCGGGGGACTATTCGGTAATATTTGATTTTTTTTATTTTTTTTATTTTAAATATAAAACTTAATTCTAATATATATATATATATATTCTTATATTTTTATGCATATATGGTCATCGATTAACAAGAATCCAAGATAAAAGTACCACTCAACAAGGTGTATATATATGGATTTTTGACATTTATTGTAAACCATGATTAATGGTAATACTTAAGAATTAAAAATAAAAAAATAAAAATTTCCAACAGTCAGTCACCAGTCTGCCTAATTATCGGACCGACTATTGGTCGATTAGAGGTTTATTTAGTCGGGGATCCCTCCACACCTCATAGTCGGATCGACTATTCGATATAGTCGGCCGGCTATTACAACACTATTAGTAGTGTTGCCTAGAGCTTAAACTAGATTTCAAACTGGAAGCAAAAGCCATGGTAATCACCTCTTCAACAAGAATGAGGTGACACATGCAATAACTAATAAACAAAACAAATATATCAAAACAAAGAAAGATCTAAAAATATAAGCTCTTTAGCTAAGACTTGAATTTAATGCATAAAGCTTGTTGGAACTAATTTCGTTTGGATTTAGCCTAACATTTTGGAAATAACTAAAGGAACTTCAAACAATATAAATCTCTCCAAGAACTCAACACATTGGCAGAGAAATAGGTGAAAACTCATTGATATAGGCAAATTTTGATAAAAATAAAAGGTGGATCCCCTTATTTTCGAGGTTTTGTCGAAATCACATGAACTTTCGATGACATTTTGATGGCAGTTCGCCAACAACAACAACAACAAAGCCTTTTCCCACAATTAAGTAGGGTCGGCTACATGGATTCCTCGCCTCCATTCAGATCTATCTTGGGTCAATCCCGGGCTTATATCCAAAAAACTAAGATCCCTTCGTATAGTCTCTTTCCAACATGGCATTTCGCCAACATTTCACTGAAATCCTGGAAAAAGAAATAAGGCAGTGTTTCATTTCGTTAACCTGGAGAAATGGAAATTTGAAGGAAATTCAATCAAATCTCATTGAAATTTGAACCTGTGATTTTCACTGAGCATCAACTCTATGCACAGGGAGAGTAGAGATTTCAAGTCTGGTTGACGACTCATTGATGGAGATCGTGTCTCTTGGTGTCTCGGGGTGGGAGCGGGCGATCGATGCGGGGCTCAACCGCCTCCTGGGGCGAGTTTGGAAGCTTTGGGGCATGGTCGGGGGGTGCGGGGAAAGACCCCCGTGCTATAGGGGGTGGTGGTGAGGGAGGGAGAAGTGCGGTCGGGTCATGCGTGGGGGACTGCTGGAAAGGTGGGAAGGTCCGAGGGTAGGGATGCTCCCCCTGAGCGCCGGTGGTGTTTCAGATGAGGTCGATTGGGGCACATTGCGCGGTCGTGCTCGTTGCAACGGCCGGTGTGCTACGGCTGTAGTCGTGAGGGGCATATCTGCAGGGAATGCACGGTTCCTGGCCCAGGTCGGTTTGGGATAGGAGGGATGGACGTTAATGAAATGGAGGTCGAGGAATCACATCGGGACCCCATTGACGGTATCCTCATTGCCGAGGGTTCCAATGGGGAGCTGCGGAAGGTTATGGAGGCTCTTGAAATCGGTCGATCGGTTGGCTGTAGAGAAGACACGGTCTGGCTTTCCGAAGAGATGCTGTGCAATAGAGGGGTGGAAGGTGCTTTCAGGAATTCCTTTCCAAGGGGAGCACGGTGTTCCCACCGTCTGTGGTCTGGCGTCGACCTCGTCTGTAGGACGGGGCTCTGCCCGCATCGACGAGGTGGTGCATGGAGATCCAGGGACTGCCGATTCGGTGCAGGAATTTGGAAACTGTACAGTCGGTGCTTAGCAAGTTTGGCAAGGTGGAGGCAATTCTCCGGTCTAGGCTTTAACCGGGGGAGGGGTGGGGCTTGGTTGCTTCAATCTCAGTCAATGGTTGCGAGCTCCCATCGGCGAAGGTGCTTCGTGTGGGAAGGGCGGTATTTCCGCTTCGCCTTGCTTGGGTGGATGTTCCGCCCCCGGGGCTGGGCGCGGCGCGAGGTGCCAGGAAGACTCCTGCTGCGAAGGCTCAATCTCCGGTGACGGTTGAAATTCCGCAGGAGGCGGAAGTGGAGGTGGGCCAAAACTTGCCTTCGTGGGAAGGCGAAACGGCGATTGTGGGGGGGCGTTTCGGTTTCGAAGGGACAACCTGGCTTTTCAAGTTTGAACCGAATGGTGGTGGAGTCGGTCGGTCTGATCCGAGTAGGGACCCGACGGGTGGCTCGTTCGGGACCCGCGGTTCAGCCCCAATTTTTGGATTCGTCTCGGCTCATGGAGAGTCTTGGTCCCTTGGCGGAAAGGCTTCGGGCTATCCTACGGGTCACTCCGAGATAATCAGCGTGCATGCGGGAGGACCTCCTGCGGACATGGTGGGTGTCGCAGGAGATTCGGATGCCTTTTTGCAGATGGAGGGGCAGGGTAAGCCCGCAGTTGGGGGTTGCCCGTAACTCGGCGGTTCATCGCGGTCTGGTGCGGTGATTGCTGATGGGCTTGGGACTCAGCATTCAGAGTCCTTGGCGTTCTTCGGGTCGCTGATTCGTCGGCCTTCACCAGTGGTCATGGGGGGTGGCGATGGAACGAGGTCCAATCTCGTCCCGATGGATCGATCGACGGGAGGCCAGGTGGAGTGCTGCTCCATCCCTCCGGTTGAGGGTCGGTGTGCTGCAGATGAAGGGGCTGGTGTTGTTTCTCATATTGATGGCAGTCTGCAGGGACTTGATATTGTCCCGGGTGCGGCGACCTTAACAAGGAGCCGCAAGATGGAGCAACACATTGTTGCGGTGAAGCGGAGGAGGCGTGAGCGGCGTCTGTCACTGGGAGTGGATGGCAGGAAGGTACGAAGCGACCCACTCCTGCTGCTTACGCGCAAGCGAAGGAAACCGGAGGCCACGATGTGGCTGGAGCGTGAGATGGAGGACAAGGAAGAATGTCATGTCCCCTATGAAGTGAAGAATGTCGAATCTTCCTGTCCCCCGTTGTGGAGGATATGAGTTGCGCAGAGGGGAGCTCGGAGCAATCTGGCACACCAGTTGACATTCACGTGCGGGTTGTGGAATGTCTTGGGGTAGCCTTGCCCAGCAGAAACCCTCCAAGTGGGTCCAAATGAAGTTGGTCTCGTGGAATGTGAGGGGGCTGGGGGACAGGGAGAAGAGGAGGGCAATATGTGAGTTCTTGGGTTCATGGGGTGCAGATGTGGTCTTCTTGCAGGAATCAAAACTGGCGAGGTGTGATTCAGTGACTTGGAGGTCGGTTGGAAGCTCTAAATTGTCGGAGTTCAGAGCAGTTGACTTTGTGGGTAGCACAGGTGGCTTGATCCTGGCTTGGGATGGAGAAATGTTCTCAGCTGCTGATGAGTATGTTGGCTCCAGATCTATTTCGGTGTTACTTGAGTGCAGATTAGGGGCTGGCAGAATTTTGGTTACCTCAGTTTACGGGATGCCTGGAGGAGGGCGTTGTGATATTCTGTGGGAGGAGATGCGGACGTCCAGGAGGAGATTCCCGAACACCCCTTGGGTGGTCGGTGGGGATTTTAATGTGACCTTGTATGCCTCGGATCGGTCGGGTGATCGTGGTGGAAGAGACTCGGGTTCGGATGGGTTTGGGAGTTGTGTGAGTCACCTAGCGTTGCAGGTGGTCTATGTGGGCAACAGGAAATTCACTTGGCGAGGGGCATCTTCGAGATCATGATTGGACAGGTTCCTGGTCTCTGTTAAGGTTCTGGAGAGATTTCCCCTTGCTGTGGCTATGGCTCTTCCTAGATCGTGGTCTGATCATACGCCTATCTGTTGGGATTTGGGAGGGGGTGTGATCCCTAGGTCGATGTTTAGATTCGAGAGGTCATGGCTTTTGAATGACGACTTCAGGGATCTCGTCTCTCAGTTTTGGGGATCCATGCGTGTGGAGGGCTCAGCGACGCAGCGGCTGGCTCTGAAACTGAAGTTGTTGCGGGAACGTCTGATGGTCCATAAAAGGGAGTTGAGAAGGAGCAGAAGGGAGAGGCGAGAGTTGGCTGTGGCAGAAATTGCGAGACTAGATGGAGTGGAGGACTCCCGTTTCCTGAGCAATGAGGAGGAACTGTTGCGGGATGTGGCGCATCGGGGGGTGGTGGAGGAGGACAGGCGGAAAGAAGTGGAATGGCACCAGCGATCCAGGCAGAGGTGAATAAAGGAGGGGGATGCGAACACCCGCTTTTTTCCATGCGGTAGCGAGTGGTAGGAGAAGATGTAATATAATTCACGAGCTCAAGTCGGGTGATGATACGGTGCTAGGCGATGGGGAGATTGGGAAGGTGTTGGTGGATCATTTCCGCAGCTTCAACATGCGTTTACCGTCTTTTGGGGCTACGTGGTCCGGGAGGGGTACCAGAGTTCTGAGCGGTGAGCAGTGTATGGCACTTGTGAAGGAGTTTTCGAGAGTGGAGATTCGTGAAGCGGTGTTCGACATGAATGCCGATGGTTGTCCTGGACCAGATGGCTTTCTTGTCTCCTTCTTTAGGGAGTTCTGAGATGTGCTGGAAGATGATGTCTTGGCCATACTTTGTGAATTTAGAGGAGGAAACAGAGGGTTGGAGAAGCTTAACAAAGTGTTGCTATTCTTGTTGCCGAAGAGGGAGGGGGTTGTGCGGGTGGAGGATTTTCGTCCCATTGCCTTGTCCAGTGTTGTAAAAGTCGCCCGACTGGCCCGACTAGTAGGTCCGACTAGTCTAGTCAGTGGGATGGCCGACCGAGTACCGACTAATTCCGACTAGGTACACTAATCGACCGATTTTTGCTTGGAGATACCATGTTTTTTTAATGTTTTGCTTTTTTTATTAGCAAACTTATTGTAATATGCTTAATGATTTATTTAAATTCAATTACTTCTTTTATTTTATTATTGTAGTATAAAAATGTACAAAATCTATGTAAATACATATATAAAAATAAGTTATATATTTAAAATAATCATAAAATTCAAAGCCGATTAAAGTCTGACTAAATCCGATTAGTCGTCCGACTGCCGATTAGTCCTTAGTCAGTGACCCAACCGACCGAGTACCGACTTTTGCAACCTTGGCCTTGTCGAATGTTGCTTACCTCATTCTGGCAAAGGTGTTGGCCAACCGTCTGCGTATTGTTTTGGATGACCTTATCCTTCCTCTGCAATCTGCATTTATTCCAGGACGGCAGTTTCTGGATGGTGTGGTGATGGCGACAGAAATGGCGGCCGATTGGTGAGAAGGGGAACCAAGGAATTTCTCTGGAAGGTCGACTTCTCGAAGGCTTATGACAACGTGTGCTGGAGGTTCATTTGAGCTTCCCTGGTACGAAGAGGTTTCCCAGACGAATGGATCGACTGGATGAAGAGGTGCGTCACTACCACTTCGTTGTTGGTTCTAGTGAATGGGAAACAAGAGAGTGGATTCTTCCAACCGCAGAGAGGTATGCGACAGGGGTGTCCACTGGCTCCTTTGTAGTTTGTTCTGACGGCGGATGCGTTGGCGGTCATGGCTGGGGTAGCAGAGGTGGGTGGCTTTTTTAGAGGGTACTCCAAAGGTGGTCTTTCTATACCTCTCCTGCAGTACGCAGATGACACGCTGTTCTTCGTGGAGGGCGGGGCAGAGGAGCGCAAAGCTGTGAAAGCAGTGCTTGATATATTTGGGGATCTCTCGGGCCTGAGGGTGAATGTGCCAAATCGGCTTTTGTACCCTTCAATATGTCAGAAGTTGACGGAGTGGTTTGTGGTGCAGTTCTGGATACGCCATTGAGGTCCCTGCTTATCACTTATCCGGGGCTGCCCCTTTTGATGGGAAGATTGCGTCAGGTCGATTGGTTGCCATTGGTGGAGAAGCTGGAAAGAAAACTGTTCGGCTGGAAGGCGGCGTTTATATCCAAGGGTGGACGCTTGGTTCTGACTAAGGTGATTCTGTCTGCCCCTCCGATCTTCTTCATGTCTACGAGGGCCCTGCCGGTGGGTATCCGTTCCAAGTTGGAATCTCTGATGAGTCGTTTCTTCTGGTCATCTTCGCATGGGGACAGAGGTATGCATTTAATTGACTGGTCATCGGTCTTTACTCCGACTAAGGAAGGTGGCTTGGAGGTTCTGAAGCTGGGTGATATGAATAGGGCATTGTTAGCGAAGTGGACTGTCAGGATCTGGGGCCCTAACACGGATCTGTGCTCCACCCTGATCAGGTCAATCTATGGTGTTTCTTCCGACTTGACGATCCATGCAGGGGGAGAGGGATCTTCATCTACTTTCTGGAAAGGGGTGTGCTCGGTCCTGCCGGATGTGAGGGGTCACTTGCGCCTGTTGCTTGGGGATGGGCGTAGTTCTCAATTTTGCAAAGATAATTGGACGGTTGGGGGTGCTTTCTGTGATCTTTATCCAAGGTTAATCGCACTGGCTTTGGATAAGGAGAGCAGCGTGGCCGAGATGTGGACGAATGGCTCCTGGTCGCCTACCTTGTTGCCGAGTTATCAGATCGGAGGGCGGAGGATTTTCTGAGCATGTCGGATCGTGCAATCGGACGGGGTCAACGGAGGGGCGGGACTCGTGGATATGGAGGGATGGTCACTTTTCAGTTCGGAAGGCATATAGTTCCTTGGTGGCGCATGCCCCAAATATGGAGTCCATGGTGTCTAGAGACTGCGCAATGATATGGTCCTGGAGGATTCTGTCGAGGATAAAGGTGTCTCTATGGCCCCTGAGAAGGGAGCGGGTGTTGACGGCGACGAGAAGAGCGAGGCTCTTCTCTGCGAATGCGGACCTGTGTAGTAGATGTGGGGCATCGCAGGAAGACGTGGATCATCTTTTTTTCGTGTGCCCTGGCTCTGTCGATGTATGGCAACGAATGTCGATTTCAGGCCTTGATTACGCTAACAAGGACAGGTTCTGGGAATCGTGCAGGAGGTGGACGGATTCAGAGCTGGGAAGACAGAAGATTTGTGCGACGATCTGGTGCATCTGGCTGAACAGAAATAGTGTGATTTTAAAGGGGTCGAGATTCTATCCTGAAAATATACTCGGGCATGCCGGGCCCTTTTAGACTCCTGGCGGGTGTAATTATTTATTTATTAATAATATATTCTTTGGATGGCTCTCTCAAGGAGGCCCATCCCACCGTTTCTCAAAAAAAAACTCTATGCACAGATCTCCTCCTAGTACAACTCTCTCTGCGCATGTCTCGTAGCTCAAAATTGCCAAGGTCGATCATGATTGTTTCCTTTCTGTGTGAAGTCTTGCCTAGCAAGAGATTAGAATTTTCATCATCAAATGATAAGAGAAAATCACATGTATCAAAAAAGCTACTTAATTATTTTTTGAGAAATGTCAAATAGGATTCAAACTAATATATAAAAGTGGTTCCGAGGACTAATTAAACTAATATTGCTAGTGGTTTATGGTTTTCTGTAATGCTACAAAATTTGGCTTAATACATAGAACAATTTGTCGGTTGCACTTGAAAATTTACTCATTGAAAGAGGAAACAATTGAATTGGATTTGATTCAATTAGACACTACTAACTAAATCGAGAATTAACTTCCTTATTATCATATGTATTGAAATTTTTCAGGAGACATGGTACCAAGCCCGATGAATAAAACGAGGCAGCAAAGAATTCCAAGGATGTACGCCTCCTTACCTTTTGGGAAGTCTAAGCCCCACTAATATGTCTATTGTCTACGTTGTCTAATAACATACCAACCCCCCGATTAGGGTTGAAACACAACCTTTCTTTCCAATGGGATATTTTTTGCATAACGCAGTTTGAGATGTCGAAATGAGGAATAAGAGCTCCTACAAGACTGATGCATCGAATGCTTGGGAATTTAGGTTACACAGAAATATGTAAGGTAAGCTGTGAAATAATCTAATAGCTTGAAGCAAAAGTGTAGCGTACGAGTGGAGGCTATTATGCCGAAACGAGGAAAGGAAGGATTATATATTCACGGTGCTTTAGTTGTCAGCCGAGAGCCTTTGATAGTGAATCCAGAATAAACTATCCAGTCCTGTGAGGCATTCCCCTGTGGTTTCATCCCGCTCCTTAGGGAGTATGGTTCCATATAAGACCCTAGTGTTCTTATTTCTTTCTCTGATTATTGCTTCTGCATTATACATGTATATATATTCACATATTTATCTTCTTATATTGATGAAAATTATGCTTTCTCTATGTTTATTGGAGGAAAATTGTTGCACGACATAGCAAGAAGCATTATGCTATTTCCAAATCTGGTGTGAAGGCTGAGTACATGGCTTCGATATAAACCACTTATGAGATAGGTTAGTTGGTCTCAATCCTTAAGAACTTGGTTTTTCCATCAAGCTTCAATTCCCATCTATTTTGATAACAAGTACACCACTAATATTGCCTCCAACCATGTCTTTCATAAGTACACCAAGCATATTAAAGTCGATTATCACTTTATTGAAGATGCGTTGCGATGATGGAGGGTTATAATTTATATTTCTATATATTAAAGTCGATTATCACTTTATTAGAAATGCAATAAGATGACGAAGGGTTAGAGCTCATATTTCAACAAAGCACCAATTAGTTGATACCTTCAGCAAAGCACTTCTGAAGAAGCCACGCTCTTTACCCACTTTTGAGTTGTGGATATTTGATGGATATGATCCAACATTTTTAATAAAAAAGATGGTTATATGTTTAGTTATTGAATTTTTAATTGATTGGGATATGCATCAACTTGAAGGGGAATGTTCGTGTTATCCATTGGCGGATATGACCTAGGTTCACTTCTTTTCTAGACACTGCTTAGAGAGTTGCATTTAAAGGTGTAAGATATATCCAATTGCATATATTCAAGGAGGAAATAGTCTTCTCGCTCGAAGTTGGATAGGTCATTGTGCCTACAAAGATGTTGCAACAATTTTAGCTCTCATCTATAAGGGGATTCGCAAAGACCATCTCGAATCACACACCTCTGCTTTAGGGATTCCAAGGAAGGGTTATGCTGCTCCTATTTAAATTTACGTAGTCGTGGATATTTGAGAAAGGTTTTAAGGGGTGGAAAAGTTACAAAGATCACAAGATCTCATAATGTTTGTTGCATATAAGAGTTCTCAAAGCTCGTTGCTTTAAAAAACATCTTTGTGTGTACAAAAGGAATATCATATAGGAAATACTACAGAGGATGATTATTCCACAAGAAATTGACAAACCTACTATTAAAGAAAAGATGGTTGATGTCCTTATAAGTGTTCTCAAAGCTCGTTGCCCTGAAAAACATCTTTGTGTGTACAAAAGGCATATCATATAGGAAATACTACAGAGGATGATTATTCCACAAGAAATTGACAAACCTTCTAATAAAGAAAAGATGATTGATGTCCTTATGCTCCATGACAATAGAGACAATCAGTATCTATGGAGGCGAAGAGGCAAGCCCTAAGCATCTTCATCAAAGCATGTGATCTTCTTTACTACATGAAAACCATCACCCTTAGTAGTCCCTTTGTATTCCCAATCAATGCATAGCCCAATCTGGTTTGCATCATAGGGTGAGATTGCACAACCTTAAGAACTCTATATGCCTTGCTATTGTGAATTCAATACCCATCTACAACCAGGGGTCCCGCATGCCACGAGACATGCCATTCATTAAACAAATGCTCCGTCAAAGCCGAGAGTTCTTGGAGTCTCACCTAAATAAGCTAACGATAATGACAAAGTCAATAAGCTTTTGTTCCCCCTATCACAACCCCAACAACAAGCCACAAATGCATCTCGATATATCGCCAACATAAACAATCACTGATAATAATCATAAATAGGATCATTTTCTGTCCATCATCTTTTTAGAAACGGAAGGACTTCCCATTACAAATACTGTAAACATATATTAGTTATTTTGTACTTCTTTGTTATTTTCTTTTCCGACGTATGCTTTATGTAATTTACCCATAGGCTACTCTCCTATATAAGAGAGCCTAGGGCTGATGGAATAAACATGCTCTTTTATTTTCCCAACATGGTATCAGAGCGACGGTCCTAGACCGAAGTTCTTGAAACCCTAACCCTAACCTTAGCCCCACCGTCGAGCCCCCTCTCTCCTCGCACCGCTGCTGCCGGAGGCATCTCTCAGAGCATCTCGCCTGCGAGCCCTCCAACCCTCCAGCGCCTGCACCTGCGCCTGCGCCTGCGCATCCCTAGCGTGCGGTGTCGTGTGCGCATCTCCAACGTGCCGTGCGCATCTCCAGGGTGCCGTGCGTGCATCCCTGGCGTGCGGTGCCTGCGCCTGCACGTATCGCGCATCGCGTACTGTGCTGTGCGCCTAGCGCACATCCCTAGCATGCTCTCCAGCGCGCTCCTCGCGCACCTGCACGCATCCTCCTGTGCCCCGCGTGCATCACCAGCACGTACCTCGCGCATATAGCGCATTTCCAGTGCGCCTTCTCGTGCAGCCCCTCGCACGCTCCCTTCGCCTAATCGCGTGCTCCCTGCGCACCTCGTTGTGCGCCTAGATCATCTCTGCACGTAGCTCTAGCGCACACCTTCAGAGGAATGGGTTTGGTTGCTTGAAGTCTACACCTGCAACTAAACCCATCTATGTCCATGTAGACGATCTTATTCTCAGTCTACCACTCCAGTCTTTGGTTACAAATATGTCTGAAAGCAAGGCAGATATCCCATCTGTAGGCGCATTCCGAGGTCCAACGCCGATTGTGAAGATGGATGGTTCGAACTATGAACTGTGGGCGATGCAGTTCATGAGTATGATGAAGTCAACCGGTAAAAAACACATTCTTACGGAAGAAGAGCCTGCTGAGAAGATTGGAGTTAATGCCTCGTGGGAGGCAGATGATGCATATGCCAAAGTATGGCTATCTGGAACTCTGGCAATCGAGATTGCCAATGATATTCTTCATCAGCCCACAGCCAAAGATATGTGGGATATTCTAGCCGCCACATATTCTCAAGCGAAAAATGAGACAAAGATTCTGCAACTATAGCATGACATATTCACTATTAAGCAGAATGGACGTCCTCTACACTCACTGTACACATCCCTACGAGGGATGTTCGAGAAGTTGTATAGTTTTATGCCCCTGACAGCTACACCAAAGCAACAGAAGACCTACCGGAACGCTACTATGGTAGGAGTGTTTCTCGCTGCCCTTGATCCTGAGTATGAGGCAGCACGGTCTCAGATCTTGGCAGACTCCACTATTCCTCCTATGGAGGAAGCCTTTCACAAGTTGAGCCGGATCATTGTTCCCTCTACAGCAACGAATTAGACTACCTCGACCATGGCTGCCAACAGAGGTCGTGGAGGTCATCATCATACACGTGGCCGTAGCCCTCGTGGTAGAGGAGGTCGTACTCGGCCAACGTGTACATACTGCCATCGCACAGGACATACTGAAGACACATGCTACTCTAAGCATGGATTTCATGCATCTGCACGAGTCGATGAGCAGATAGAGCCTCCATCTGCTGGGTCTTTGGATCAGCGCTTCGATGATCTTGTTGCCCGTCTAAGGGGCATTATTCCTCCATCTGGCCCGACATCCACAACTGATAGCCATTCTGATGTTGCGGCATCCGCTTCTGCATCTACCAGTGCATCAGGTAGTACACATGCATTTATTAGTAGTGGATCAGATACCTTTGCTTGGATTATGGACTCCGGTGCCACACATCACCTATGTGGTGATCAGAGTCTACTTACAGGATACAGACAGATCCCTCCAGGTCGAACAGTGGTCATTGCTAATGGCACACATTCCCCGATTACTGGTCAGGGGGAGATTAGACTGGCATCATCTATGCAGCTCAAGAATGTGTTACACGCACCTGATTTCTTGATGAATTTATTATCTATCAGTCAAATTACAAAGGATTTACAGTGTCGTGCGATTTTTGATCCATCTTCTCTTGTTTTTCAGGACATCCTTACGGGCAACGTGATTGGTCGTGGCTATGAGCAAGGAGGCCTCTATCGCCTTTGTCAGACTCCTTTTGCTGGAACCTCATCTCTACCTACTGGACCCGTTTCCCCTATGCTATGGCATCTGCGCTTTGGACATCTGCCACTTCAGAAGTTGTGTCGTGTGTTACCCCAGGTTATGCCTCATACATCTATCCAATGTGAGGCATGTCAGTTGGGAAAGCATCATCGGTCTACCTTTCCCAGTCGTCAGTGTCGGAGTAGTACCTCCAAGTTTGAGTTATTTCATATTGATATATGGGGTTCGAGTCGTGTTCCTGATCATCAGGGACACAAGTTTTATATAGTTATTGTTGACGACTTCTCTCGTGTGTCATGGGTGTTTCTGTTAAAGAATAAATCTGAAGCAGGGAATATTATTATCAATTTTCTTAATGAGATTCACAATGTTTTTTCTACATCTGTTAAAATTTTGAGAAGTGACAATGCTTTGGAGTTGTGTACTCATGTCCTAACCAGTTATTTCTCATCCAAGGGGATTATCCACCAAACATCTTGTGCCTATACCTCTCAACAGAATGGGATCGCTGAAAGGAAACATCGTCACTTACTAGATGTCACCAGGTCACTTCTTATACAGAGTCATGCTCCTTATTCGTACTGGGGTGACGCTGTTCTTACAGCATGTTACCTAATCAATCGTATGCCTTCATCTGTTTTAGGTGAAGAGATTCCCTTCTCCCTTATCTTCCCAGGAAAAGAACTTTTTTCCCTTACTCCTCGTGTGTTTGGCTCGGTTGCCTTTGTCCACCAGTTGTCTCCTGCTACTAACAAGCTCTCTCCTAGGACTGTCAAGTGTATGTTCGTTGGGTACTCCAGAACTCAGAAGGGATACAAGTGCTATGATTCATTGCGCAGGCGGTATCTTGTTAGTGCAGATGTCACATTTTTTGAATTTGTTATGTATTTTTCAGCCTCAGGTGATCAGTTGAAACCTCCAGCCAATACTGATGCTATTTACATGTCACCATCACCACCATTACCACAATCTCCACCACTACTACCACCAGGGCCATTACCATCTTCTGCACCTCCCATTACTATACATGTTTCACCACTACTATACCATTATACCCGCAGGCCTTCTTCAGCTCATGGTCATTGCTCATCACCGAGCTCGCCTAAGGTATGTTCTGAATATATTATTATTGATGGATCTGATGATGTCTCTGAGCAGGATGTGTTACAGAGAACGGATGAGGATACAGCTAATCTAGATGTTCCTATTGCTATACGGAAATCGAAGAGGAGCTGCGCGTCATATCATTTAGCAGCTTCTGTGTCATTTGAACGACTAACTGGAGATTTCAAGAACTTTGCAGTCGCATTGTCATCTGTAGCTATTCCCCAGAATTATCAAGACGCTCTGAAGGATAATAGATGGCGTCAAGCAATGGAGGAAGAAATGGCAGCACTCCAGTCTAGAGGAACTTGGAGTATGGTTCCTATACCTGCTGATGTGTCACCGGTAAGCTGCAAGTGGGTGTTTACAGTCAAGCAGAATGCAGATGGCAGTATTGATAGATACAAGGCCCGCCTTGTTGCTCGTGGCTTTACACAGACATACGGGGTGGACTATCTTGATACATTCTCGCCAGTGGCCCGTCATTCTACTCTGCGGATCTTGCTGTCAGTTGCAGTTACTCGTGAATGGCCGCTATATCAGTTGGATGTAAATAATGCGTTCTTATATGGTGACCTTCAGGAGGAAGTCTACATGCAACAGCCACCTGGGTTTGCTGTTGAGGGGGAGTGTTCCAAGGTGTGCAGACTTCATAAGGCTATCTATGGCCTTAAGCAGAGTCCTAGAGTGTGGTTTCAGAAGCTCTCAGACCTCTTTGAAAAACAGGGATACAAACGCTCTAATGCTGGACATTCCTTGTTTGTACAAAAGACTTCAAGAGGTATTATTGCAATCATGGTTTATGTAGATGACATCTTGATTACAGGAGATGATGCACGAGGAATAAAGGATGCGAAAGAAATGCTGGGTAGCGAATTTGTTACCAAGGACCTTGGAGTCCTTAGATATTTTCTGGGGCTGGAGTTTGCCAGAAATCCGTATGGGTTAGTAATGCCGCAGAGAAAATATGTTACTGACCTGTTGAGTGAAACATGAATGTTTGGTTGCCGGCCTGCTACAACACCAATGGACCCCAGTATGAAGCTATATGATGATGATACAGAGGAGGTGGACAGGAGAAGATACAGAGAACTGGTGGGCAAACTTTTGTATGTCACTATTACTAGGCTCGATATATCCTTTGCTGTGAGTCGTGTGAGCCAATTCATGGACCAACCACGTCAGGTTCACATGGATGCCATACATATGATACTCAGGTACCTCAAATCATCTCTAGGTGCGGGTTTGCTATTCAAGAAAGGCAAGGTGATCTCTATCTCAGCATGTGCAGATGCAGATTATGCAGGATGTCCCAAGGACAGGAAGTCCACCTCTGGGTTCGCGGTTTACGTTGGAGATTCTCTAATCTCATGGAGGAGCAAGAAACAAATTGTGGTAGCTAGGTCTAGTGCTGAATCTGAATATAGGGCTATGGCTCAGGTTAGCACAGAAATGATGTGGGTAAAGGTTGTGCTTACAGATTTATATATAGAAGTCCCACTTCCTATGACCTTAGAATGTGACAATCAGGCGGCCTTGTTCATTGCAAACAATCCAGCGTTCCATGAGCGAACCAAGCACATTGAAGTTGACTGTCACTTCATACGTGACATGATTCAGAAGGGATTCATTGCTACATTCCATGTTAGTTCAGAGAATCAAACTGCAGATATATTCACCAAGGCATTACTACGAGGCCCATTTCAGAAGTGTGCATCCAAGCTGAGCATGATTGATATCTATGCTCCATCTTGAGGGGGAGTGTAAACATATATTAGTTACTTTTGTACTTCTTTGTTATTTTCTTTTCTGCCGTATGCTTTATGTAATTTACCCATAGGCTGCTCTCCTATATAAGAGAGCCTAGGGCTGATGGAATAAACATGCTCTTTTATTTTCCCAACAAATACCAATTGCAATAAAAGTGCTACATATTGAAAAATCGAGCAAGTACCTCTAGCCTCACATCCGCCCTAACAAAGACACCATAAATACCTCTAATAAGTGGTGCATGGGAGATCATCAACAAATCCGTAGCTTGATAAACCACATCATCAGCAAGGTTTTTATTCATCTCCCTCCTGCATCAAACACCCAAAATTGGACAAGAAGGACTTCATCATTCTTGATAGTAGTAGTGATTGGATCACGGTCAACCAACGCAACCCTCCCAACGTCTTGCCCAAAATTGGACAAGAATGACCTCATCATCAACCCTTCCAACCCCTTCGCATCACCACAAGTAATCAATTTATGCTCCATTTTCTCCAAGAGAGGTGTCCAATACGACACTTGGAGCTTACACGTAATCAAGGATAAACCTATACAGAGCAGCGGTATCATGCCTTGATCACTAAATCAGGTTTCCTTGATTTGTTCTAAAGTTTTCATACAGTTAAGCCATAAGAAATAATACAAGTTCAAACCATAAGATATAATACCGACTTTAGCTAAGAGAAGGTGGTGCTTTCTTTCTAAGAAATAGGTTCGAAGTATGGTGCACCAAATCCACTTAACAATCTCAAACACATCATTAACCTGGGTGGATGAAGCCAACTATTGAAGATGGCAAACTGGGGATTTGCCTTGGACTTTCTGTGTGCCCTCAAAAATCAACCAATTTAAAATCAAACTGGATTTTTGAGCTAATTCCGAATTTAACCGAAAACATTGTACCCGGAGCCAGAGCTACTCCACATTGATACACATCATCCTCCACGATATAAAAAGTACAAATGTAGACTTCCCGAGAGTAATCAACATGCCAAACACCCTCGAAAGAACTTGAGTACTGTCTAGACATGGTATTCTGTAGCCCTCACCAAAAAAACATATCATCTTGGTGAGTTAATTTAATGCAAGGATTTTTTTTGAAGCCAACAAATGGGGGAAACAGTCGTAGGTGTTCACCCCAGAAATATATTAGAAATTAAACAAATAAAAGAAATACAAAGAGTCGCTCTAGGCGAGCCACGAGCGTAACAGACCCAAGGTACTGGTACAGATGTTTTCCTTGTAAAATCTATGATTAGAAAACAGCAGCCCATTTCTATCCAGCGAGACAGACCAAATCAAAGCCAGCGGCCGAAGCAGCTCCTTCCTCGGCCGATGCTTAGCCGCGACCAAGCCCCTGCAGAAATCCCCAACGCCCGCTCTACCCACCCAGCTCAGGTCCGGATCGTCCCAAACAAGTATCACAGGCGGACAGGAAAAAAAGAGATGCTCCAGAGTCTCGATCCCACCACTACACAGCAGATATCTGTCAGATACCACGCCAAGTAATCTAGCACAATGGTCCCGCGTCATCAGTCTCTTCCTCCTGAATAACCAAAAGGAGAAAGCGACCCTCGCCGGAAGACCCATCCTCCAGAAGAAATTGCAATCTCTAACCAGCTCCGCCGAAAGAGAGGGAGGGGGCCTGCAAGG
Organism: Ottelia alismoides; assembly: GCA_037367405.1. NCBI lineage: Eukaryota > Viridiplantae > Streptophyta > Magnoliopsida > Alismatales > Hydrocharitaceae > Ottelia > Ottelia alismoides. The sequence goes on along the minus strand of JAZKJV010004173.1, from coordinate 265,694 downwards.
ATTTTTTTTAAAGTCTGACTTCACCAAATCCTATGATACAATGGATTGAACATTTCAATGAAGTTTCTTGAGCAGACCCTTAAGTGGACTTCTTGAATGAAATGATATAAGGATGGAGAGGGTGGTTTTTGTACTCACGTCACGTAGGGTTATTCCTTGGCAGCTCTTTGTTTGCTCTTATTGAGGATGATCTAGCTAAAGGTGCCTTCCGTGTTTGTGACAAGGGTACAAGGTTCAGAAAAACGATATGTGTATGCATTCAGATAGGCCACCTAATAATGAATAAGCGGCATACGGGTTATAAGCAGTTTTGTGTGATTTTCTAATTTTTAATAAAAATATATATAAATAATATTACTACCGAATTTATGTATCAAAGTGGATTCAAAAAAGAACTAAGAAAAAACGATTCATGTTACATGGTTGACTAGATGCCATTAACTGCCTAACATTTAATCACAAAAAACATTTAGCCGTAAAAACTTTACATATTAGATGATTCATAATAACAAAACTTCAATACACATACATGCAAATTTGCAATACATGAGCAAAACCTCAACCAACATATATTAAAATATTAGACAATACATTGCATATACCAGTGCTTGTGAAATAGGTCGCACGGGCCGCATATGCAGCTGCATATGCTCGTGCAGCATGCAGACTGAACTGATTTCATGAATCGATGTATTATGCTCCCTCCCTGCATATGCCCCGTATATCTCGCATATGCCATGCATACTGCTTCAATGTCTCCAACTTCCCAATCATATCATTCATGTGCTTAATTCCGTAGATATGTCTCTTCTTCCATTCAATTGTAAGAATATGGCATGCATCAGTATATAATTGCAATGCATTATACTATTATATATGCAATGTTTTATGTTTATCTAATGTATTATTTTCATGAGTATATACATTGCATCATCAAATATTTTAATATATGTCGATTGAGGTTTTGCTCATGTAGTGCATGTATGTGTAATGAAGTTTTGTTATTATGAATCATCTAATATGTGAAGTTTTTATGGCTAAATTTTTTTGTGATTAAATGTTAGGTAATTAAAAGCATATACTCAACCATCTATCATGAACCATTTTTCTTAGATCTTCTTTGACTCCACTTAGATACATAAATTCAGTAGTAATGTTATTCATATATTTTATTTATTTTAAATAAAAAATTAGAAAACCGTGTAGAATTGCATATACCTTGCATATGCCCCTGCATACTGCTTATTCAATATTCGGTAGCCTGTCCGAATGCATACGCATACTGCTTTCATGAACCTTGGTATATACTCACGAAAATATTATATGAGCAAAACATCAAACATTGCATATAAATACTGGAATAATGCATAGAAATTGTATGCAAATGCATTGCATATTCTTACAAATGAATGGAGAAAGACGCGGAGTTACAGAGGTATGCACCCGAATGAGAGGATTGGAGAGATGGAGTTGTTGGATGTTGAGCCACCAAACTGCTGAAGTAGTATGTGGGGCATATGCAGGATATGTGGGGCATATGTTGGTCGCTTATGCGCTATGGGTGCATAATGCACCGATTCGTAAAATCGATTCATCATGCATGCCGCATGAGCATTTGCGGCTGCATATGCGGCTTGTGCGGCCGATTTCCTGAACACTGCAAGCATATGCTCTCAAGTTTTCACCAAGGAGTACTAATTTATGTTCTGTACTATGCAAATGGTATGTTAATTTTAACAATTCACAAGCAGCTTGTTTGTGAGCATATCTCACGCAATGAAAAATCAGGATTCCTATTTTCTTATATCTTCGCAGGATGACTTTCAGGTCTATAGTGCGAGGATTTTCGTAGCGCTTCAGGAGGTTCCCTATTGAGATGAGATCTAAGGATGGTCTTCGAAGCTGCTACCTAGAGGGAGACAATTTGTTACACTGGTGCAACTACTTTTTACTTTGATCGCCTTCTTTATTTAGTATTTCAGCTTATATCAATGCTGACGAGGTGTGTCGATGCATCATATGCAATGGATTCATGTAGCACAATTTAACAGGTGATAGTAACAGCATCGCTGCAGCAGTTTAAGATGAGGTCGATTTTGCAGGAGGCTTGCAAGTTCGTGATCTGGACATAATGATTGATTTTCTTTAGAGCTCGCTTGTGAGATTGTTGGGATTCAAGGAGGATTTAAAGTGCAGGATCTTCTTTTGTTGTTATGGTCGGACACTGAGATGGATTAATAAGGTTATATGTTGCAGAAAATCATCACCTTTCTAGAGAGGTAGTATGTTGATACTCCCCTTGTTTCGCTCACGATAAGATTGGGTGAACATACTTCCATTCTATGTAGGCAATTGGTCAGTCAAGGGGTGTATAAGAGTATGTTACCTAGCATAGAAACTTTGTTCCACAACCATGTTACCTAGCCTAGAAGCTCTGTTCCACGACCCTTAGGCTCATTTTGTTCACTGTCTGGGGTCAAGGGAGGGAGGTGGTGGGTTGTAACCGTGTGCTTTTTAATTGTCCCTCTCCAAACCAAGGATCGAGGTACAGTTCCAAATAAGGAAAACTTTGAGAATCCTTTCCTTGTATTCTATTTCTCCAGACTTTTGGGTCCAAAAAGGCGGATCTTTCATGATATCTTCAACTCATATAGTCTAATATGCCCTCAGCATGTCCTCAAGAATGTGCTTGAAAGAGATATTGCCATATTTTCTGAAAGAAAGAGACACCACAGAAAGTTGAACTTCTATTTTGGCTATTTCAAAGGGAAGAGGCAGGTGACAAAAATCCATAGACCAAAGTGAGCTCTACGATCAACTACTATGCATCCACTTTGTAGCAATAGATAGATGGATGTGGAACCACTTTTCTTTGATTGTGTATTTACATGAAGGATTTGACTTAAAGTCACATTACTTTCACTCAACTGCTCTTCTTTTAATGCTTATTGGAGAAGCTTCACATCGGATTGACGACCTGCAGATACTGTTATTGATAAGAGGGGCTTTAATAGGCCACGAGTTTTATTTATTCCTTGAACTTAGTGGTGTGAGCAAAATTTTAATATGATAATGGGCTCTAGGTTTTATTTTTAAGGATCAAGGGCATTAGGTGCTATCTAGGAAATGGTCTCCCTGACTTCAAACTTCCTTGTAATATCATCATGTCTTTCTAATCTATTTTAATGAATTCTCTAGATGAGAACTAAACTCTACTGGCATCCATTGGCTTCTTTAAAAACATATTAGGCCCATTCTTCATTATAGTGGAAAAAAGCATGCTACTTTTGGTCGATATTTCTCATGCAAAATGTGTATGTGTAGATGAGGTTGCCATGACGTTGCTTGTTTCACTATTTTCTACCCATGTACAAAATCATTGATTGATTGCTTTTCCAAAGAGGTGATTCAGGGTCAAGAAGAAGCATAGTGCTAAATATCATTTTGAAATTGTGAAGTGTGACCAGGAAGAATTTCCAAGGAGATAAACGACCCACAAGTTATTTAAAGATGTGACCTGGAGTAACTTTGCCAATATACACGGTATGAGCATCATAAGCCCTATCACTATGAAAAGGTATCGTTTGAGGTAAATGATAAGAACTATTACGCAATTAACAGAAAAAACTTGAGCAAAGATCCAGAACTCAAAAAATTGAGAAAGGAAACAAAGTCATACCAAATGATCCGTTTTCGGACTAAACATGCCTTTAGGTCCATTGGGCAATTCTCCTACGAAAACTAAACCTTTGGGAGCTGATTTATGGACAAGAAGATGCTTAATACCCTGAATTGCTTCATCATACATCTCATGTAAGTAGCTAAGGTCACCGCTACTTTTATTCTGTTGAAGCCAAACTTTCAGCAGGTATTCATAATAGCTATCGCCACGTGAACTAAGATGGATGTTCTCTCCACTGAATTGTCCATTGTGCGGACTGCGAGAATATAGAATAACAATTAACCTCGGTAGCAAAAACCAAGAAAAGTTCACTAGTAAATACAATCAATTGGCAAGACCCTAGCCAAAAAAAGATTATCTCAAAAAAGTATGTAAAACAAACAACATTCGAATTTATTTTTGTATGCAAAATGATGAAATAGAACTCCTTGTACACAACATGTAACATCCGGATCCGAATGAAATGAAGCTCTTGTCAAGAAAAGGATGTTGCAAGCAAGTTTGGATCTCCAAAGTGGAGATATTCAAAGGTACATATCTCTCTCCTCTTTGTTCTCATTAAAGTCAATGCTGAAGTTTCTAATTCAGTTTTTTTTGTTGCTATCCATCAGGTATTTTATCTATTATTGTATGTTATATAAAGCTACAAATCCCTCCAAACTTAGAGGATCAAAGGTACAATCTTTCTCCCTCCTCTTGCTGCCTTCCATGCATGATTTAGCCTATAAAATTTTTATTACAAAAGCCTTCTAGGTACCTGGGGTTGGGACATAAAAATCTCTTAACTGAAATTATATTATAAGAAAGTATTGGTCATATCAAACTCACAAATAAGCCAACTTTTGGTTCACCTGGACTTCATACTGGCTTTGATGTAATCAACTCCATATGTATAAGAGAATTCTTTTACTGAAAGCCCCTCTTTAAGCCAATCAAGCTTACCATCAAGTGTATGCTCTATAGGAAATAACCACCGACAGGAAACAAGAGTGACATTCAAAATAAAGGGCATGAGGTTAGAGGAGCATTCTTCTTATCATTCATGACCTGACTTCAGTTAGAGTTTTGTAATATATCCATATAATCTCTTAGAATCAATACAGTTAACAGTACATCAATGGATTGCATTCGGGATCAGATAAGTCATTACTCGTAATAATTAGAGATAGAATGGTGAACACATGATCTCACCCCTTCACATAGGGAAACCAACTGAGGTAAAGAAGCATCTTGAGCAATGTTTGATGAAGGGCTAGATTTGGATTGTTTATGAATTATGATTATGTTGCACTATTGAAAGTTCACATTCCCATCACATGTAGAAATCTTAATCACGTTTATCTATACCATTGTAATTTTGTGTAAACTAGGTTGGGGGAGTGATACCTTCTGAACAGATTTTTGGATAGAAGTTCGAAATTAGATGCATATGTCCATTGGCTACAATCGCTCGAAATCAAAATCTGCTGAGGATTGTTCAATTAGTGAAACTCTTGCTTCACAAATGAACATTTTAAGCCTTGCAACATATGACCCTGCTGTCACATTTTTTATAAAAGACTATGGATGGCCTTATTATGATCGACTTCTATCTACCTATGAGCCACTGCTCGAATAAGAGGGCTTAATCATCATAGGAAACCACTTGATGCCACTGGTTAATTTCACATGTACAAGCATTGATCGGATTTAATATCTTACTTATATAGGAGCAAATATGATGATCTTCTGAGAATTCATCTTTTAAAATATTAGAACTCTTCTCTCAAAGTCAATAAATGATTTCTCAAGATCTTTACGAATAAGAAATCACAATCGATTGATCAATGATTATTATGTATAGTCTACTATTCATACAATCTATTATATATATATAGGATGTTATGGCGAATGATCAGAAAACACCCCTCTTTTGATGTCTCAACTGGAACTGGTACAATTGAGACATGATTCTTGTTTAGGTACCATATAAAACAAAATGATAAAGACTAGCTAGATCCATATCCAAAGCGTAGATGGTGATCTTATGATTTAGAAATAATAAGATGTGACCACAAAGACCGATCATCTTCATAAATTAATCTTTTAGGTATACTCTACTATTTATACATATCATCAAAGATAGGTAGTGACAAAATACCTAGAATTGTAAAGTCGACCATTGAAGAGATTGAGAAATGATGGGGTAGATGAATAAGTGAAATCATTGCTGAATCATTATATCAATAAGATCGTTGATCAAAAAGACCTATATCTGTACAATCAACCACATAAAGGATTAAGAAAGGATGAGGGATCAAGTCATTGATGACTGATAATTAAGAGTGCCAGTCATGGTGACCTTTACGCCTGACTGTGCGTGGGTGCGGTGACCCTCAGCTGGGCGGGAGATTAGGAAGCCCAGTTAGGGCAGCGGCCGCTTGGTGCGCGGGTCTAGGATCCCAATCTTTTTCTCGGTTTTCTCGCGAGCGCTCGCAGTTTTTACGCCTCTCTGGGATCCACAAGTTTTCTTTTAAAGACCAGTTCCGCTGACCCTTGTTCTTTAGGGTACCTAGGCTGGAGGACCCTTGGTTTTAGTTTTTCGAGCTCGTTAGCCCGTACCGGTCGGGCCGGTTTTTCTTTTAGAGCGACTTTTCTGGAAAGTCTCTCGCCCATCTTAGTGGCGTAGTTTTGGAGTAGACCTATCCCTCTATTGGACCGCCTTCCAATTAGAGGGCGAGACGGAAGAGCCTTTTGTAGGCTACTTCACCGCTTGAGTTTTGTTTATTTTTCGCCAGCAGACTTGGCGATGCTACATCCAAATCATCCATGTATACATCTGAATCTTCTATGTCTACATCTGAATCAGTTACAGTTGAATTTGGAAAAGTTACATTTGAGATTGGATTGAGTCACAAATGAGTTTGGCTAAAGTTGAGATGAATTACAGTTGAGTTAGTTTCATGGAAGCTTGGTTACAGTTAAATTGGTTGTAGTTGTGCTAGTTACTTTTCCGCCAGTAATTCTTGATGAAGAGAAAAGATCAGTTTATGAAAATCATCCTTATCAGATTTCGATCTACTACCACAGTCGTTCGAAATAGCTAGTGGACGTGTTGGGAACTTAGTTAGGATGCATTTTACTCCACCGCATGCCTACGGAGGCACCCCAACCCTAAAGCTTCTTTACTACCTTAGAGTCATAGTGTAAGGTCTTATTTAGACCAAGACCACAGACTATCCACTAAGCTTGAGAAATTCAATATGAAAAGAATCAAAACATCAGACTCATCATCTACACTTACTATGGTCTATCCTCATGACTCACAAACATCAAAAGAGACCCGAATCATCTTGACCATGTCAATCATTAAATACTCAAGATATCATGATCAATTCAATCATGATAGCCATTGAATAAATCATTGGAACATGAAATTGATGGGGAAGAATGGAAATCATATACAGTTTTATATTGGAGTCACATCTTAGAATCATAATATGAGGTCACACTTAGATCAAGATCCCAGATTGTCCACCAAATCTGATTGATTGGATAAAAACCAAGAACAAAGACTCAACATCCACATCTCAAGATCCATTAGACGTGATTTATAATTAATTAAAAGGTGACAGTTTAAATATGGATCTTATAATCTTTGTATAAAAAAATGATTAATATGGGTAATTAATGTAAGATGAGTAGAATGGGGTTTTATATACCAAACAACTTTAAAGCATGCTTCAATGCAAGTAGCTCTAAAAATTTAATTGTCAAAGCCCCTTTTACTTGCTTTCTTTTGGAGCCACTAAATTTCCTATTATTTTTAATTAATTAAGATTTACTCAACATTTGTTGATGTTCTTTTCTCCCTATTCCATGGATTGCAGGCATAATACCTGCACCGTTGTATTGGGAGAGTTGAATGTCAGTTTCTGAAGCAAAACATACCAGGTACGTATGTTATAATTTTGTCAAGGATATTATAAATGCTTTTATTTCTCTTCTGATAAAATTGGGATACATGTATATAATGCAATTTCTGTTGTTACATATAAACCGATATGGAAATTTATGCAATATAATTGTGACATACTATAGTTTTGTGGCTTACTAGTTAATTTGTGAATGTCATTCGTAAAAAAAAGAATTTCCCTAATTTTCAGTACTGTAATGTGATCCTTAGCGAACATAATACTACGCGTAATATGTAAACGGGTATCCCAGATCCAAGAAGGAGCGGGCCTCACACAACAGCAATAACCAAGCCTTCTCCCCGCTTTAAGTGGGTTGGCTACATGGATTCTTCGCTTTCAAACAAATCTAATTAGGGCAATACCTCTCAGGATCCAATTACACTTTTGTTTGATTTAATCCATATTGTCTACCGATGGGACTTTGTTGTATTGGTAGGGCTATATATAGAGCCACATACCATAGTAATCCTCGAAAAACATAATAGAAGATATAACCCTTTGAGGCTTTCTCATGTTGTTTCACCCCGCTCATTAGGGAGTAGGTTCCACGTAACATCAAAGTTTTCCATTAGCTCCGGTTATTTGATTACATTGTTCTTTAATTTACAACTCCGCGTGGTATCAGAACAAGTAGATCTTGGATTTGCATGTAAGGAACAACCTAACACGCAAGATTCGGCTTTAGGTGATAATAAAATGGCATCGAGTTAGAGAATAGTGCCATAGCAACAGCTCGAGGCTATAATGTCTAATGGCGCGAGGAAGGGGCCTAGAAATTGGTATCACATGTGTTCTTGCTAGATATCCCAACTTTCTACACTGTAGGCAAACATGATCGCAAACCATCACCCCCTTCAAAATCCACCATTACTTTCTCTTTTACAGTCTTCCACTCCTCATCAGCATTATAGGTAGCACCACCCTCTTCCACAGGCTCCTCCAACTTCTCACTCCCTATCTCACACTTCAACATCTCTTCTCCCGCCCTCATTTCACGTTATCTCCTCCCACTCAAGCATTCGTGCTCCATTGTCCAACCTTCTGTCAGTAGTGAGCTAAGTTCCTCTCATTTTATCTTCTTATTAAACACCATTTTGTCTATGTTGATTTTCCCGGACACCGACTGATGGGTGAGGGTGGATCGGACAATGTGACCTGGATCGCTGCAATAATAAACTCAAATAACCACAATGTTACGTAACACTTCCAATCACAAGATAAGCAATCAATCACAAGTGCGCATGTATTTAACGTGGAAACCCTCATATGTAAAAAGTATGACCCGATTCTGCCAACTCGAGATTTCAACTTGACCCACACAGGTCATATACTAACATGAGTTGCTTTCATGAGCAACTCAAATGTAGTACAACCTGATTTGATTACACGGTCAACTCAACTGTATATAGGTAATCAAATCGAATAACCTCAAAAATCAATATTATGAGGCAAAAACTAAAATGATCTTACAGAGCGAGGAGCATGCTTGTAAGAATTAAATGCAGATTAGCATAGTTGCAGGCGTGAAGAACCGAGGAGAATATAGCTCTTTTCCTCTGGAAAGCAGAGAGAAGAAAACTTATTGCTCTTGTTGTGTGTTGTAGAATGAGGTATGGGGTGATATTTATAGCTTTAGAGTCCCCATAGTTGTTGGCTTCAAAAAAGTAATCATTGTAAACAAATCGAAAATGAAATCGCCTTCAAAAATCATCCTAAAATAGAATACGATCGATTAGGTAGAGAAGATGATCAATCAGAATCAAATGATCGATCATGAGGATTTAGCCAATCGATCAAAATCAGAAGATGATCGATCAGTGATCGATCAGAATATAACCGTCAGAATTCAAAATTTGACTAATCAACAAACAAGGTTAATCGATTAGTTGTGATCGATCAGGTCAGAATGGTAGATCAATCAGCTTGACTCTTTGACCAAAAAGTCAAAGTCAAAGGGTTGAAATATAAGATGCATGATACTTGAGGTCTTTTACAACAATTATAAAAAGCAAGACTTAATAAAAGAAAAGACTTCATCTTCTTCTTGAGCTTGAGATCCGTCCTTGAGCTTGAGCTAATATTCCTTAGCATTGAACTCTTTTTAGCTTCTTCTTCACTTAATCTTGAGCTCCTCATCTTGAACTTGTTCTTGGTCCAATAGCTTTCTTGCTCTTGACCTAGCTACAAGCTTTACACATAGATTTTGTTATCATCAAAATATGCATGCTTATGCATTAACAATCTCCCCACTCATGCACGACCTAGCATACTATACTTTTTTTTGAAGCCAAAAAAGGGGGATACACTCAAAGGTGTTCACCCCACGTATTTATTGAAAGGGTAACAGGGTATTACAGAAATAACAAAAAAGAGGCCCTAGTCAGAGCCACGACTCTAGCACCCACGACACATGACAAAAAACATTTTCTTTATAAAACCTTTGCCCAGAGAAAACCAGCGCGTTCCTAGCCAACCATACGACCCATACCACGGTGATCGGGTGAACAAGCTCCCTACGTGAACGATCCTTGGGCCACCAGGCTCCTGCAGAAGGAGGCAATGTTGTCCGTACTCACCCAATCGAGGTCAGCATCGACCCAGATCGTCCTCGTAGCAATACACCTGAAGAAGAGATGGCAAATAGATTCAATCTCCAGTCCACAGAGGAGGCATCTGTCTAACACCAACCTCAGAAGCCTTAAGCATCTCTCCCGCGTCATCAGTCTTTCTCTCCTAAACAACCACATGAAAAAGTCAATCCTCTCCGGAAGCCCCAAACCCCAAAGGAATCTGCAGTCTCTCGCCATATCCGACGACAAAGAAGGCGACGGTTGACAAATCGCAGCATACGCCCTTCGAACAGAGAAGCTCCCGTTACGCCAGATCCAATGATCGTGCCCCCTTGAAGGGCCCGACATCTCCTTAAGTGATTCCAGCAAGCCAAGAAACTCCTCCAATCGCTGGTCGAAGAAATTGGACCGAAAAAGAGGCATCCAATTCCCATCCGACCAGCAGCTAGCCACCCTCGCATCCTGATCCGCAGCCAACGCAAACAAACAGGGGAAACGGTTGGAAAGACATCCCCCAGCCGTCAAATCGTCCTTCCAAAAGGCGAATAAGTCCCCGCTCCCCAACACCGGTCTGAAGAGCTCCCTGAACCTCGGTGCCATCGATAAAATGCCCTTCCACAAAGGCGACACCCTCAACCCCCTATCACACGCCCCCGGCTCAGCACCACTGGGCACGTAAATCCGACGCAGAATGGACGAACAGAGATCGGTACGATCACCCCATATCGTGGCCATCCACTTCAGCAATAACGCCTCATTCAGCATATCCATCTTCTTGACTCCGAGCCCTCCCTCAGCCTTAGGCATCGTGATGATGTCCCAGTTGACAAGAGGTATACCAGTGGAACCCCTTCCGTTCTTCCCCCACAGAAACTGCCGCATCAAACACTCGAGCCTCCTCCTAATCCCCTTTGGCAGGAGTCTCGTGGATATGTAAATCGGGATAGCCGCCAGAACCGCCTTTAGCAGTACGAGACGCCCGCCCTTAGATAGGACCTTGGACTTCCACCCCACAAGCCACATCTCAAGCTTCTCCACCAGGGGCAGCCAATCTACCCTCCTAGCCCTGCCAACAGTCAGAGGAATCCCAAGATAGTGGACAGGGAGTTCCGTACACGCCGTGCCCAGCAGAAGCTCACAACTAGCAGCCTCATCGTCAGCCATTGAAAACGTCACCACCTTGGACTTGTCGCGATTCTGGACCAAGCCAGACATCTCACTAAAAAACTCAAGAGTAGTCGCCATACCAAATAACTATTCAGTACCCCCCTCAATGAAAAACATAGTATCATATGCGTACTGGATGAGGGGGACCCTGATATCATCTTTGGTGTAACCTCGAGTTATACCACAGCTTTGAACCCGGTCCACCATGCAAGCAAGAACGTCTGAGGCTAAGATAAACAGCAATGGGGCCAGAGGGCAACCCTGCCTCACCCCCTCTTCAGGCCGCCCATTGAGGAGCACCGTCATCGAAGCAATAGTCACGCAACGCTTCATCCACGAAATCCATAGGGGAGGGAAACCCCTCCTATTCAATGCCGCCCAGAAAATTGCCAATCAATCGTAGCGTACGCCTTCGCGAAGTCTACCTTCCATAGCACAACCTTTCTACCGCCTCTCCTCCAATCGGCAAGAATTTCAGACGCAATTACCAAACAGTCCGCGATCTGCCTCTCTGGAATAGACGCCGACTGAACTTTGGCCACAATTAGGTAGAGTGCGTTGGAAACCGCAATAGGTCTAAAGTCCTCAATTCCCTCTTTGGGATGAGAACTAGCATCGCCTTGTTCACCTGCTCAAACCCCGCATTGCGAAGGCAACACTCCCTCACAACCTCAAGAACCTCCTCCTTAACCACTCCCCAGAATTCCCTGTAGAATGAAACAGGGAACCCGTCCGGACCCGGCGCTCCCTCACCATTGAAATCCTGAACCGCTGCCTCCACCTACTCCATGGACACCTCCCGGATAAGGTTGGAAGCCTAGGACGTAGAGATCTGCGTCGCACCAAGGCCCGTCTAATTCCACTGCCTGCTCGCCCCTCGCGAAGAGAGGCCACGATAGTAGTCCACATAAGCTCTTCCCACCTCTCTATTGCCCTCGATTCTGACACCATCAAACATCATCGATCTGATGGCGTTTCCGCGACGTCGAGCACTAGCCACACAATGGAAGTAGGCTGAGTTGGCATCACCTTCTGCGATCCGCTTCTGTCTGGATCTCTGTTTCCACTCAGTGACTCTTTTCCTGTCCTCCTCGTATATCTTCCTCTACGCTTCTGCACTCTGCCTCAACTCATCCCCAGTCAGAGTCCTCAAGTCCTCCAAGTTGTCCAGAACGCTGACCACCCGTTCCGCCTCTTCCCTGACCGCACGCCGGGTGTCCCTCGAAGCCTTTTTATACTCGCAGAGCTGCCCCCTCAACGATGTCAACTTCTGAACAAATCTGGAGGCAGCATAACCGTCCACCAGAGTAATAGACCAATGTGACGCCTCCAAATCCTGGAATGAGTCCTCCATCAACGAGGCTTTCTCGAACCGAAAGATGTCCCGCGCAACCGGGGGCTCGCTAGAGTCCCATATAATGGGGGTGTGATCCGAACGGGTCCTGGGCCTGTCGGTGACAAAAGCCAAGGGGAAGGCTTCCAAAATATCAAGAGAAGCCAAGAACCGATCAAGGCGAGATCTGGATCCCGCACTCCTCCACGTGAACTTCAATCCAGACGCATCCATAACTTCCAGCTCCAGCGAATCCACTAAATCGAGGAAGGCCTCCAAGCCCTGGTCCTGCCCTTCCCTCAGCCTTGGCATGTTGGAAGTAAATAATGTAACATTTAAGTCGCCACCAACCAGCCAAGGAACCTCCCGGAATGTCTCTCTGGCCTCCTTGAGCTCAACCCATAGCTGGTTTCGCGTTGACGGCTGACATGGCCCATAAACGCACGACAGCGCAAGGATGGTACCCGATAAGCAGCACTCCAGAAGCATCGTGATAACATGTGTTCCCTTCAGCTCCGCTCTCTGGGCAAAGGATGCCCCCTTCCACGCGACGAGCATCCCCCCCGCGGTACCTTCCGCCCCAACAGCACAGTAATCCGATATCGATCCCGCCCCAAAGGACTTCCACTCCAACCCCGACACATTCTCCAACTTGGTTTCCTGCAGTAACACAGTGTCGCAGCCCCATTCAACAAATCTTGACCCCAGGACCCTCCTCTTCTCTGGGTCACTCAGACCCCTTACATTCCATGAGAGTATCTTCATTTGGAACCACTTTGAGACCCTCCAATCGGGACCACCCCCACCATCCCCGCAATAGAAATCTTCTTTTCTGAAATGTTTCGGGTTTCGATTTTAGTAGTACGTGAGCTGAGTCTTCTTCTATATCTATTGGTAGATTTCTTCCCTGACTCCGCACTTTCAGCGCCGATCTGCTCCACGCAAACCCCTCGCCCTCTGTCCCCTAGCTCCGCTTCGCTCACCAGATTAAAAGAGCCACCTTTACTTGTGCCATCATCACAGGCTCGATCAAAGATCTGGACATGAGTTCCCTCCACCGCAGTGTTGCCCCCAACCCGGGGAGCCCCAACATCGTTGTGAAAGACCAGGACATGCCCCCCAAGATGAAACGACCGAGAATGGCCGGAGCCATGACTCCCCACAGGCGCCCAAGATTTCCGGGCATCGAACGAACTGAACATACAGACGTGCCACCAAAGCCGACCCGAATCCAGAAGCTGACCCAACCATGATCCGAGTGCAGCAGTATCTTGTCCGCCCAAAACTCGAATCCACGTGCGGTTCGGACCCATAAGCTCCCCCGATCTGAAGAGAAAATCCACACACCCGACCCGCCAAAGGGGCTCCACATCAGCGGTCCCCGAAACCGGATCGCTCGACAAAGGGGCCTCAACCGCAACCGCAGAAACTCCACCTGAAGTGGAAAAGTCGGGAGAAATAATTCGATAAAACGATTTCGCCACGTGGGAGTCGATGCGCCCTTCCACAGTGACCGTTTCACAATCGCGTCCTCTGGCTTCCCTAGCCGACCGTTCCACTTCCCCGGCGGAATACGAAACGCCAGCCTCGTGACCCGCCGTGAGCGGCGACAGCGGGAGGTCAAGCAACCGGACCCGAAGCCCGGAGGAGAAGCGCCCCACCCGCAGCACCGCCTCCGACTCCGATGAAACTTCAACCGGGCACTCCATCTGAACCATCACCAGCTCCGAGTCGGAACCCGGTGACGTACTGTCTTCAATGAACGCCAAAACGGTCCCCAAGTGCGCCAGCGCCGATGCCAGAGCATTGCAAGAGCGTGAAAGAAATGGAGCACCACGAATCTGCGCAACACAGGCGGCACAGCGAAGTTCCGCCCCATCCATGAACCTGGGCAACCTCCATGAAACCGCCCCGACCCCCCTGGCGGCGAGCAGCACCGTCCTTTGTTGATCCGAGAGGCCCCTTACGCACACCCCCCTTGGTCCCAAGCTTATGATGTCACCATCAAAACTGGTTCCAAGACAGCAAATGAGCTCCTTCTCCGCCGCCTTCTTAAACCAAGCCTCGTTGACACCCTCCCGACCAACCCCAGCCAGCAGACCCTGCACACGACCACCCATAGCCGAAATAGGGCTAATAGTTTTCGTGACAGGCTCCCCCACAGCGCCACCCGCCTCTCCCGTCGAAGAGCCCTCCATTACACTCGCCTCCGAACCAAGCGTGGCCCCAGAGCCCGACACCCGAGCCACCCGACATCGGTTACGCTGATGGCCCTCCCTGCCACAAGCAAAGCAACGCGGTGGTAGTGCGCACGAATGCACCATGTGGCCCCTCCCTCCGCATCTGAAGCACCGCCGCCCAGCCTTCTGATGAGAAACGACGATCCAACCATCATCACGCCTGTCATCCCGTAGCCTGGGATCTCGCGTCCCCGCAAGCCCAACACCTTCAAGCTCAATCGCCATGTCCCTCTCAAATCTCCGAACCTCCCACCGAACTCGCTGCAGAACGCCCGCCTTCCTACTCTGCGCAGACCTTCCCACCATGGCCGTCCTGACAGCATGGACTTGGTTGTCTTTTCCCTAGCATACTACAGTTATAGTCGTACTTTTTCTCTCATGAAATTATATGGTCATAGCTTAAGTTTTAACTATTCTTAATGTAAAGGCCATGTGCCTCTCAAAATTCTGAGTTGTCATGTACAAATCTTTCAATCAAGAAAAGTGATTGCATAAGCCGCACAATATCAAGCTTATTAGTAAAAGAACGAGTTCAAGGGCTAGGGTTATCATCGCTATGTTGAAAATAAAATAAGAGGGATGGCATAAATTTTTTGTATTCTCACCGACAATAAATTTACCTAAGTCGAAATAAAAGTATATGCATGACTCCCTTCGACAAAAAGATAAAGCATTTACAACCTACACCCATTCTTCACTAAGTTTACCATATATATGTCCTTAGTAAAGATGTTTGGCGCATACTCCTCAGTCTTCATATATGGCACCACATTGTAACATCCATATTCTAACAAACCCGAACTCGTCCGATTTTGGATCCAATGAACCCAAAAACGTCGTTGGTCAATGCCAAACAACCTAAAACGGTCAATTTATTATGAATCAAAAGTCGTTCGGGCGAAATCGACCGAAAAACGGTCGCATCGTAATGCGCGCCGCGAAAAAAAAAGCCGTGACGTAAATTCGGAAACCGCAAAACGAACTGAGACCGCTATTAGATCCGATTCGACGATACAAGACCAACGGAATCGACCGTTCATCAATCGGAGGTCATTTGATATTTTTAATTCGTAAAATTTAACCTTAAACAAAAAAATCGTATCTGGAAATTTCGGGTATTCAAAACCCGATCAAAAGTATATCAATATTATACTCATATTGATCGTCGTTCCGAGACGGTCAAAACGTGATATTTTGTGTCGAAATCGGAGGCTCGATGTGCGCGTACGGATGTTTTTAGTATCTTAAAATAAGTGAAAAATAATAATAATAAAAAATAATTTTTATTTTCTGTAGCAGTAATAGACAGACACTGTTACGTTATAAAAAAAAGAAGGGAAATTTTATACACCATATGGTCATTACATCATGGGTGATGTCATAATAAGTGATGTCATTAGTGACATCATTTGTCTATGTCATGGTGACATCATACAAAGAGGAAGCTTCCTCCTCTTTTCCTCTCTTGTCTTCTTGCTTTTAAATTCATAAAACCCAAAACTTCTTTTCCCATTTCAGTCGTAACTCCCTACTTCCTCTTCCCATTTCTTCCCTAATTCCCAAATTTCTTCTCCTTACATTTCCCCCAAATCTCCCCCATAATTTCCCAACAAGAGAACTGCTCTTTCCTCCAAACAACAACAGCTCTAGCTCTTTCTTCCCTTGCTCAGTTGCTGTCCAGGAATTGATCAAGTGCATGCATACTTGTTCATCTTCGAATTGGGGCAAATTAAGGTACCACCCTATACCCTTTCTCCTTGCTGCCATGCATGTATATTAAACTTGATATTTTGTACTTTATACCCCCTTCTTGCTGCCAATCTATGTGGTTTTGAAACCAAACTCAAAATCTAGTCTTATCTCTTGAATCTCTTGATATATAAAAATCTGAAATTTTTGCAGATCTGAGTGGTGCTCATGCTCTTGAGAGTTTGGAGATGAAATTAGGGGTTTTGCATGTCAATTTTTACTCTTTAAAAAGCCACTAATATATATTTTCTTAATTTCAAATTCAAATTAGAATTTAAACTTATGATTTCATGTTTAAAAATGAAGAATTTGGGGGTATCTTGTTGAAAAAAATTCTGCTACTGGAATTGCATTAAAAGGGGGATGAATTTGGGTAAAATATGGGATATTATAGCACTTTTCTGATACTGTTTGATACTGAAAATGGGGGTGGGTTAAATCATATATTATCTTCTATTAAGTTTGATTTCTGTATGTCTGGGATCTAATATAAATAAAGTTTGATTTCTGCATGCCTTTATAAAGTGTAATTTCTACATGTATGATTCTTAGGTAATTAAAATTGTTAAGGTTGATTCTGGGTTCTTAGGTATTTAAAGTATTAAAGTTGATTTCAGCATATCTGGGTTCTCATGGAAATGAATTGTGATGGAAATGAATCGGAGATGAGGTGACAGTAAAATTTTTTAACAACCAGAAGGCTTTATTTGGACTTTCTTTATATAGTTGGATTCCACTTTTGTTATGCAATTTAATTGCTAGAATACGAGACTTAAGTAATACAGTTTATATATATATAGTGATTTTTCAAGATACATCATTTATTTTCCACAAATTACAGAATTTCCAAAGAACCAGTGGACCTGTAAATCATATAAAAGCCAATGAGTTTCATCAAATGAATACTTTATACTAATAAGGTGCTAAGCTCACTTTCATGATGATGATATACGTTGATGCCCAGTTATCCTATATGAGAAGATGCATTTTTAACTAGGTGCTCTCTTCCATACTTCTCAACTCATCATTGATAGAAAGTCATATGTAGGTTGCCTATATACTTAACAGACTTCTTTATAGGGATAAGACCAGTTGGGATATACCCTTACAAGAACTAATAATTATAGGGTTCATGAGGTCATAACGATGACTACTCAACTATACAAGATGAGATACAGAAAGAATGAAATGTTGGCGATAAATTGATATTTCGGGACCGATTGAAAGCATGAAAAGATGTCAATGACGCAATCATGAACTAGAATGTCTCAAATATCTATACCAATCTCCTTTTACTAAATCTAGATCTACATCCAACAACTTCTATTTTCTTATGAAAAAAAATATGTAAGTAATGACAAAAAAAAATCTATGTAATCAATCCCTTTAGGTATGAATCACTAACTAAAGATCACTATTGAAGAAGGTTGTTAATTGATCTTCATCAAGATTTCATTGAACTTGAACCCAAATCTAATAGTCAACTCCTAATCTCATGACATTATTGAAGAGGTTCGAAATACCATATTAGAATATTAATATTAGACTATAAAAAGTCAACGAATGAATTCCTTAGATCATCACGGTTAGTAATCCACAATCAATTGATCCTTAATATATATATATATATATATATATATATATATATATCTTCTAGATATATATATATATGTATATATATACGTGGATAAATCACTGAAGAAAAGTTGTGACAAATACCTAAGTCTGTAAGTCATCTATAGAAGAGACTGAAAAATGATTTAGTAGTCAAGGAATATTAGGAGTCAAAGATGTCGATAATTATTATTCCCGGTCATGGTGACTTCTACACCTGATCGTGCGAGGGGGCGGTGACCCTCAACTGGGCGGGAGAATAGGAAGCCCAGTTAGGGCAGCGGCCGCTTAATGCGCGGGTCTAGGATCCCAGTCTTTTACACGGTTTTTACGCGAGCTCGCAGTGTTTTTACGCCTCGTTGGGATCCAGACTTTAGACCAGTTCCGCTGACCCTGTCTTTTAGGATACCCAGGCGGGGGATCCTTGGTTTTCAGTTTTACGTACGAGCTCGGTTGCCCGTTACCGGTCGGGCTGTTTTCTAGAGTGACTTTTCCGGGAAGTTCCTCTCACCCGTCTCAGTGGCGTAGTTGGGGAGTAGACCTATCCCTCTATTGGACCGTCCTTCCAATTAGAGGGCGAGACGGAAGAGCCATTTGTAGGCTTCTTCACCGCTTGAGTTTTCTTTCGCCAACAGACTTGGCGATACTACATCTAGATCATCTATATCTACATCTAAATCATCAAGAGTTGCATTTGAGAGAGTTAGAGTGAAGATTTGGAGGAAATTACAATTAAAATTGAGTTGATTGGAGGTGACTATAACTTGATTCGAAATCCCTATAAGTTAGTGGACGTGTTGGGAACTTAGTTAGGATGCATTACACAACACCGCATGCCTACGGAGGCCCCCCAACCCTAAGGTACTTTTAATACCTTAGAGTCATAGTGTGAGGTTTCACACGAACCAAGACCACGGACTATCCACTAACTTAAAAGGAGTAAATAGAATTAAGGATCAAATTCATCATCATCATCATATCAGTCCATTATCGAAAACCATGACATGATCTCAATGACAAGAAAGTAGCATTTACATGTGCCATCAAGTTCCGTAACATGATCTCCAAGACCCAAAAATCATGATCTTAAAACACATGAAATCATTATATGTTAGGGTTTGTCATCTAAACTTTATATAATTATATATATATATGGGATGAATGGGAAAAAGGGGAGAACAAATGAAATTAGTACCAAACAGTTGAAAACCCTTTTACTTACGCAAGTAGATGTAAATTGTAGTTATTCCACCTTTCTACTTGCTCTCTTTTGCACATTATAAATAATTGTTATTTATTTTTAAACTGCGGGTTTGTATTCACAATTGTGACTCCTTTTCTTCCTTGCACGCATGGCAGGATAGGAGTCTGTTGTTCAGTAGCTATACAGGGTTCCAGGAGACAAGGTCTATACCAGAAGGTATGTGTTTTTGTGTCAAGTTTTTGTCCTGTTATTAATGTAATATGCTTATTTTCTCTTCAGTCAGATTTTTGGGATATACTGGATGTACTGTCAGACAGACATTGTACATGTTGTAGAAACATATGAAAGTTAATGAAATGAGATTTTGGTGACAATTGTTCGATGAACTTGTGGTTATGAATGTTTATGTGAATGTCAGATGAAATTATTTCATTCGCGAAAATTTTTTCCCATAAATTTATGCTTACAATGCGATGTCAATAAATGGAATGTTGTGAATTGTGTCGTAAACGGGTACCCGGATCCTGAGGGGTTAACAATTTGGTATCAGAGCAGTGGTACCCCGATACGCACATTCGCAGTACTACTATTTCGATCGCATTAAGTTCTCGGATAGAGACAGTCTCCCGACTTGTCGTGAGTCCGAGAAGGGAAATATGACATTCGAATTCAATTACCACAGATGTCACCAATTTCATTAATTTTCATAGTACATCCTAAGAAGAGTAAAAGCATTTTCAGGTAGTGCTCGCTCATCTCTATCGACTACATTAGGAGGAGCACTTGTCGAACGAGGCACGGATTCCGCTCGACCATTTGGTTCGCAGCAAGTAGACACGACCACTCCATCTACTCGACCAATCCGATGTTACCGATGTCACGAGTTGGGAGCTCAACGACTTGTTGATCCGGGTTGTGATTCATATCTTGCATTCGTTCGAGAGGTATCTGATCAGGAGCTGATGATACAAGACATCCGAGTAGTATCTGAATATCCAGATGTTTTTCCTGATGAGCTACCAGGACTACCTCCTGAGAGAGAGATCGAGTTCGAGATCGCATTGCTATCAGATACACAGCCGATCTCGGTGGCTCCTTACCACATGGCACCGACTGAGTTGAGAAGAGCTGAAGGTGCAATTGCATGAGTTACTTGATTTGGGATTCGTGAGGCCGAGCACTTCATCTTGGTCTGCTCCAGTTTTATTTGTCAAATAGAATGATGGATCCATGAGACTGTGCATCGATTATAGGCAGCTGAACAAGAGAACGGTGAAGAACCGTTATCCCTTGCCACGTATCGATGATTTGTTTGACCAGCTCCAGGGATCTTCGGTGTTCTTAAAGATCGATCTTCGCTCAGGCTACCATCAGCTGAGGATTTGAGAGTCTGATATTTCGAAGACCGCTTTCAGGACTCGCTATGGACACTACGAGTTTCTAGTGATGCCGTTTAGGCTCACCAATGCACCTGCAGCTTTCATGGATATGATGAACCGTATCTTCCGTCCATACTTGGACAAGTTTGTAGTGGTGTTCATCGACGATGTGCTCATCTATTCACGGAATGAATGGGATCATGCGAATGATCTACGGATTGTTTTGGACACATTACGAGAGCACAAGCTATATGCCAAGTTGAGCAAGTGTGAGTTCTGGTTATCCCAGGTCTCATTTTTAGGATACATCATTTCTGGAGCAGGCATTGCAGTTGATCCTGCGAAGATAGATGCAGTTATGTTTTGGGAACAACCCAAGACAATCACTCAGATTCGGAGCTTCCTCGGATTAGCGGGTTATTACAGACGCTTTGTCAGCGGATTTTCACGTATTGTTCGCCCTCTTACACGGTTGACGCAGTAGGGAGTTCCATTCATTTGGGACGATTCATGTGAGCAGGCCTTCCAGACACTGAAGGAGAAGTTGACTACAGCGCCTATTCTTGCTCTTCCTTCAGGCACTCAGGACTATGCAGTCTACACAGATGCATCTGGAGAAGGTCTAGGAGCAGTGTTGATGCAGAGAGGGCAGGTGATTGCTTACACATCACGGCAGTTGAGACCGCACGAGCGGAACTACCCCACCCATGACTTGGAGTTGGCGGCAGTTGTCTTCGCCTTGAAGATCTGGCGTCACTATCTATATGGGGTGAACTTCGAGATTTTCACAGACCACAAGGGTCTGAAGTACATCTTTGATCAGAAGGAGCTGAACATGAGGCAGCACAGATGGCTGAACTGCTGAAGGATTATGATTGCACGATCTCTTACCATCCCGGTAAGGGAAACGTGGTGGCTGATGCACTTAGCAGGAGACCGCCAGGATTACTGCAGTCTCTCCCCATTTCCGAGTGGAAGTGGGAGAGCATTTCTATGGATTTCGTCACAGGTCTACCAAAGACACCGGGTGGCCATGATTCCATTTGGGTCGTTGTTGATAGATTGACCAAGTTAGCCCATTTCATACCTGTCAACACGACTTACACTCCGTCCAGATTGGCCAAGCTGTATGTGCAGAACATCATCAGATTACATGGTATACCACAAGAGGTGGTGTCTGACAGGGATTCGAGATTTACGTTACATTATTGGCATCAGATCATGTCAGCACTACAGACAGAGCTGAAGATGAGTTCTGCTTATCATCCGCAGACAGACGGGCAGAGTGAGCGCACCATTCAGACGCTTGAGGATCTACTTCGCGCATGCACTTTGGAGTAGAAAGGGTCCTGGAAGGACCATCTGCCTTTAGTAGAATTCACGTACAACAACAGCTATCACTCCAGTATTGGCATGGCACCATTCGAAGCCCTATACGGGCGGAGATGCCTCACACCTCTCAGTTGGCGTGAGGTAGGTGATCATGCTTTATATTCCGTGGATCTCTTGGAGGATACTGCGAGAGCTGTTGATCTTGTGAGACGAAGGCTTCTGACGGCACAGAGCCGCCAGAAGAGTTATGCAGACCGTCGGAGAAGAGACTTAGAGTTTCAGTTAATCCAATTCTTTCCTCTTCACCATTTAATTATGGCATATATATGTTCAACTTAATCTCATACTAATGACATTCCTATAAATTATAGGTTGGAGACTGGGTATTTCTCCGTGTATCTCCCATGAAGGGAATACAGAGATTCGGTGTTCGTGGCAAACTAGCACCGCGACATGTTGAGCCTTTCGAGATTCTGGCTCGTGTGGGAAAGGTGGCATACCGAGTAGCTCTTCCTCCACATCTTTCTCGCATTCACGATGTATTGCATGTATCCAACCTGAGGAAGTATGTACACGACCCTCGACACATCATCAGTTATGAGAATCTAGACGTGGAACCAAATCTGACTTATGAAGAGAAGCCAATCCAGATACTTGACCGTGCTGTGAAGAAGCTTCACAGCAAGGAGATTCCATTGGTCAAGGTGTTGTGGCACCGACTTGGCGTCGAAGAAGCGACGTGGGAGACCGAAGCCGACATGCGGGCACGATACCCGCAGCTTTTCTGATGTAAGCATCAAAACAAGCTTTTGTAATTAAATACATGATTAATATATGTCTTGTTTTCTCTTTGAGGTTATTATGAGTTCAAAACCCGTTGAGGTTTTTATGGACATATGAAATTCAAACAAGACACCGAATAGCCTTAACTTGAGTCTCGAGGACGAGACTCCCTTTGAGGTTTTTATAATTGTAACATCCATATTCTAACAAACCCGAACTCGTCCGATTTTGGATCCAATGAACCCAAAAACGTCGTTGGTCAATGCCAAACAACCTAAAACGGTCAATTTATTATGAATCAAAAGTCGTTCGGGCGAAATCGACCGAAAAACGGTCGCAACGTAATGCGCGCCGCGAAAAAAAAAGCCGTGACGTAAATTCGGAAACCGCAAAACGAACCGAGACCGCTATTAGATCCGATTCGACGATACAAGACCAACGGAATCGACCGTTCATCAATCGGAGGTCATTTGATATTTTTAATTCGTAAAATTTAACCTTAAACAAAAAAATCGTATCTGGAAATTTCGGGTATTCAAAACCCGATCAAAAGTATATCAATATTATACTCATATTGATCGTCGTTCCGAGACGGTCAAAACGTGATATTTTGTGTCGAAATCGGAGGCTCGATGTGCACATACGGATGTTTTTAGTATCTTAAAATAAGTGAAAAAAAATAATAATAAAAAATAATTTTTATTTTCTGTAGCAGTAATAGACAGACACTGTTACGTTATAAAAAAAAGAAGGGAAATTTTATACACCATATGGTCATTACATCATGGGTGATGTCATAATAAGTGATGTCATTAGTGACATCATTTGTCTATGTCATGGTGACATCATACAAAGAGGAAGCTTCCTCCTCTTTTCCTCTCTTGTCTTCTTGCTTTTAAATTCATAAAACCCAAAACTTCTTTTCCCATTTCAGCCGTAACTCCCTACTTCCTCTTCCCA
Organism: Ottelia alismoides; assembly: GCA_037367405.1. Classification (NCBI taxonomy): domain Eukaryota; kingdom Viridiplantae; phylum Streptophyta; class Magnoliopsida; order Alismatales; family Hydrocharitaceae; genus Ottelia; species Ottelia alismoides. The sequence continues at coordinate 241,725 of JAZKJV010004173.1, read as the reverse complement.
TTTCTTCCCTAATTCCCAAATTTCTTCTCCTTACATTTCCCCCAAATCTCCCCCATAATTTCCCAACAAGAGAACTGCTCTTTCCTCCAAACAACAACAGCTCTAGCTCTTTCTTCCCTTGCTCAGCTGCTGTCCAGGAATTGATCAAGTGCATGCATACTTGTTCATCTTCGAATTGGGGCAAATTAAGGTACCACCCTATACCCTTTCTCCTTGCTGCCATGCATGTATATTAAACTTGATATTTTGTACTTTATACCCCCTTCTTGCTGCCAATCTATGTGGTTTTGAAACCAAACTCAAAATCTAGTCTTATCTCTTGAATCTCTTGATATATAAAAATCTGAAATTTTTGCAGATCTGAGTGGTGCTCATGCTCTTGAGAGTTTGGAGATGAAATTAGGGGTTTTGCATGTCAATTTTTACTCTTTAAAAAGCCACTAATATATATTTTCTTAATTTCAAATTCAAATTAGAATTTAAACTTATGATTTCATGTTTAAAAATGAAGAATTTGGGGGTATCTTGTTGAAAAAAAATTCTGCTACTGGAATTGCATTAAAAAGGGGATGAATTTGGGTAAAATATGGGATATTATAGCACTTTTCTGCTACTGTTTGATACTGAAAATGGGGGTGGGTTAAATCATATATTATCTTCTATTAAGTTTGATTTCTGTATGTCTGGGATCTAATATAAATAAAGTTTGATTTCTGCATGCCTTTATAAAGTGTAATTTCTACATGTATGATTCTTAGGTAATTAAAATTGTTAAGGTTGATTCTGGGTTCTTAGGTATTTAAAGTATTAAAATTGATTTCAGCATATCTGGGTTCTCATGGAAATGAATTGTGATGGAAATGAATCGGAGATGAGGTGACAGTAAAATTTTTTAACAACCAGAAGGCTTTATTTGGACTTTCTTTATATAGTTGGATTCCACTTTTGTTATGCAATTTAATTGCTAGAATACGAGACTTAAGTAATACAGTTTATATATATAGTGATTTTTCAAGATACATCATTTATTTTCCACAAATTACAGAATTTCCAAAGAACCAGTGGACCTGTAAATCATATAAAAGCCAATGAGTTTCATCAAATGAATACTTTATACTAATAAGGCGCTAAGCTCACTTTCATGATGATGATATACGTTGATGCCCAGTTATCCTATATGAGAAGATGCATTTTTAACTAGGTGCTCTCTTCCATACTTCTCAACTCATCATTGATAGAAAGTCATATGTAGGTTGCCTATATACTTAACAGACTTCTTTATAGGGATAAGACCAGTTGGGATATACCCTTACAAGAACTAATAATTATAGGGTTCATGAGGTCATAACGATGACTACTCAACTATACAAGATGAGATACAGAAAGAATGAAATGTTGGCGATAAATTGATATTTCGGGACCGATTGAAAGCATGAAAAGATGTCAATGACGCAATCATGAACTAGAATGTCTCAAATATCTATACCAATCTCCTTTTACTAAATCTAGATCTACATCCAACAACTTCTATTTTCTTATGAAAAAAAATATGTAAGTAATGACAAAAAAAAATCTATGTAATCAATCCCTTTAGGTATGAATCACTAACTAAAGATCACTATTGAAGAAGGTTGTTAATTGATCTTCATCAAGATTTCATTGAACTTGAACCCAAATCTAATAGTCAACTCCTAATCTCATGACATTATTGAAGAGGTTCGAAATACCATATTAGAATATTAATATTAGACTATAAAAAGTCAACGAATGAATTCCTTAGATCATCACGGTTAGTAATCCACAATCAATTGATCCTTAATATATATATATATCTTCTAGATATATATATATATGTATATATATACGTGGATAAATCACTGAAGAAAAGTTGTGACAAATACCTAAGTCTGTAAGTCATCTATAGAAGAGACTGAAAAATGATTTAGTAGTCAAGGAATATTAGGAGTCAAAGATGTCGATAATTATTATTGCCGGTCATGGTGACTTCTACACCTGATCGTGCGAGGGGGCGGTGACCCTCAACTGGGCGGGAGAATAGGAAGCCCAGTTAGGGCAGCGGCCGCTTAATGCGCGGGTCTAGGATCCCAGTCTTTTACACGGTTTTTACGCGAGCTCGCAGTGTTTTTACGCCTCGTTGGGATCCAGACTTTAGACCAGTTCCGCTGACCCTGTCTTTTAGGATACCCAGGCGGGGGATCCTTGGTTTTCAGTTTTACGTACGAGCTCGGTTGCCCGTTACCGGTCGGGCTGTTTTCTAGAGTGACTTTTCCGGGAAGTTCCTCTCACCCGTCTCAGTGGCGTAGTTGGGGAGTAGACCTATCCCTCTATTGGACCGTCTTTCCAATTAGAGGGCAAGACGGAAGAGCCATTTGTAGGCTTCTTCACCACTTGAGTTTTCTTTCGCCAACAGACTTGGCGATACTACATCTAGATCATCTATATCTACATCTAAATCATCAAGAGTTGCATCTGCGAGAGTTAGAGTGAAGATTTGGAGGAAATTACAATTAAAATTGAGTTGATTGGAGGTGACTATAACTTGATTCGAAATCCCTATAAGTTAGTGGACGTGTTGGGAACTTAGTTAGGATGCATTACACAACACCGCATGCCTACGGAGGCCCCCCAACCCTAAGGTACTTTTAATACCTTAGAGTCATAGTGTGAGGTTTCACACGAACCAAGACCACGGACTATCCACTAACTTAAAAGGAGTAAATAGAATTAAGGATCAAATTCATCATCATCATCATATCAGTCCATTATCGAAAACCATGACATGATCTCAATGACAAGAAAGTAGCATTTACATGTGCCATCAAGTTCCGTAACATGATCTCCAAGACCCAAAAATCATGATCTTAAAACACATGAAATCATTATATGTTAGGGTTTGTCATCTAAACTTTATATAATTATATATATATATGGGATGAATGGGAAAAAGGGGAGAACAAATGAAATTAGTACCAAACAGTTGAAAACCCTTTTACTTACGCAAGTAGATGTAAATTGTAGTTATTCCACCTTTCTACTTGCTCTCTTTTGCACATTATAAATAATTGTTATTTATTTTTAAACTGCGGGTTTGTATTCACAATTGTGACTCCTTTTCTTCCTTGCACGCATGGCAGGATAGGAGTCTGTTGTTCAGTAGCTATACAGGGTTCCAGGAGACAAGGTCTATACCAGAAGGTATGTGTTTTTGTGTCAAGTTTTTGTCCTGTTATTAATGTAATATGCTTATTTTCTCTTCAGTCAGATTTTTGGGATATACTGGATGTACTGTCAGACAGACATTGTACATGTTGTAGAAACATATGAAAGTTAATGAAATGAGATTTTGGTGACAATTGTTCGATGAACTTGTGGTTATGAATGTTTATGTGAATGTCAGATGAAATTATTTCATTCGCGAAAATTTTTTCCCATAAATTTATGCTTACAATGCGATGTCAATAAATGGAATGTTGTGAATTGTGTCGTAAACGGGTACCCGGATCCTGAGGGGTTAACACACATACTCCACATGTGTATGTCCTTAGTACCCATTTCAATGGTCTGGCGGTAGTCCAGTTTGCCTACACCCCAAAAGACCATGGTTCAAATCCTCCCTTGTGAGGGTTTCATTAGGTAGCCGACAGCTAGTGTAAAAAATAATCGGATCTTTCAACATGGATTTGACCAAGAATCCATATAGCTGGTCCTACTTAAAGTGGGAGAAGATTTTGCCAAAATGGTGATCAATCGAAATATGCTAAATCAAATCACAAAGGTTAGGATTGTAAACAAGGTTTGTTACAGTCTTGTCTCTCTTTTTTTAGAAGGCCAAAGGATGATCACTAAAAACTAGAGGAGCAAGAGCTATTTACCCATATCTTAACCACACTGTTAGAAAATCGGAAGCGGAAGCAATAACATGGATAAAATGATAAAGAACATAAGAAGAACGGAAAAGAACAGCGGGATTTTACGTGGAACCCTACTCCGTGAGGAGCGGGATGAAACCACGGGAGAAGCCCTCAAAGGGGCGGATATTCTATTGAACTTTCTCAATGAGTACAGGAGGTCTGGGGCTCCTTATATAGCCTCTCCAGAGCCTCCAGTCCCACCACTGGGCGATGTGGGACTAAACACTGGATGGGGTAAATGGATCTCCTCCAGGATCCATTTACCCTGCTACAACTCAATAGGCGCTTACAACTTATACTCCAACACTCCCCCTCAAGCTGGAGCATGCAATGCTCAGCTTGGACAAACAGACAGAAACTCAACTCATCGCTACAAGACACTACGGACAATATCAACCCAACGCGCACATTGCTGCAGTCGAGGACGTTGCTTCTCATGCCGTGCAGGTGAGGAGGACGAACGGGCTGGAGTGTGAGTCGACTGAAGACTCAGAATCTGACCATCGAGTCTGAAACTGCGCCTGAAGTCTCCTCGTCGGAGAACTGGTCTCTCCCATCTGGCTCAGAGAATGGTGCACTGCTCTGGTGTACCTATGATACCACATGAAAACCCTTGCCCTCAATGGCATAGGGAATGGTCCTTTGCTCTGGAGTCCCTATGGCTCACATGAAAACTCTGTCCGAACAACTAGAAGAATGATGGGGACCTCTGACAATGATGGCAACTTATGCTCATCTGACAATGACCGCACACTCGTGCGTGTCTAAAACTGGAGACTCGGAAACATCTGACGTCGAGTCTGATCATCAACTGTAGAGTCTGAAAAATCGTCTGGTCTGGAGAATCTGCAATCTGGAATATCTGAATCATGAACAGACCTGTGACTCTACATATACTCCCCCTTTCTCCCATACTTGTCGGAAAACATGGATGTCGACCAAGTTGGGAGAAGACAAGATAAATAGGGAAAATGAAACAAAATAAACCGTTACAAATTATTCGGCTTCTCAAATCATGAATTTTGGCCGTTTCATTTTTTTACGGCTCTTTTTTTCGCATTTTTTTGTAAAGCCGTCAACCTCTTTTTTTTACTGCTTTCAAAAAAAATTTTGAAATGCGTGCGGCTCTTTTTTTTTATTGCACGCGTCTTTTCAAAACCTCTTTTTTTTGAACTGGCCCCCTCGGCCCAAATAAAAAACTCTTTTTTTTTGTTTTGGACTGTGGCAGCCCCCTTGGGCCCCCACTCTTTTTTTCAATCAACCCTCGGCCAACAGGCCGGCAACAAAAAAAAATTTAATACCCATTAGGGTTCCCACTTGGGAACCCTCTTGACAATAATGTCGCCGCCCCCGACTTGGGGCTTTCCATGGATGGCGCCGCCTGGGTTGTCCGATGGAGAGGCTTGCGCGATGCGGCCTTCGCCGCTGTGCCGCGCGAGGATGTTCCTGGATCCTGGAGAGAGGGGCTCGCGGCGAGAGGCGGGTCTGGAGGAGCGTGCGCGTGGAGCTTCTGCGCCGCTGCTGGTGCGGAGGGTCGCTGCCGCCTGGTCGTTTTCTTGATCTGGACGCCTGGAAGAGGCATCGCCATTCGGAGATGCGCCGCCCACCCCGCTTTCTTGATCTGGACGCGAGGAGATGCGGGGGCGGCTCTGGAACTTGCGAGGGGGTGCGATGCCGCCTGTTTGCATGAGGGAGGCTTTGGTAGGGCAGAATCGAGAAGAGGAGTTGGGCCCGCCTGGACCCGCGCAGCGCCGCCTTGGAGCTCGCGGCCTGAAGCTTTGCGCCAGATCTGCGGAGGGGTCTTGATCTGGGGATCGTGCGGGGGTGCACCGCCACTGAGGTTGTGCGTGACTGGGAAGCGGGGATGACTGGAGATATCGATCTGGAGCGCTTGGGGTGAGGGCGCACAGGAGCACTTCCTGGAGAGGCGCCATCGCAGCGAAGAAGCTGGAGCGGGGCTGCTCGCACAGGACTATGAGGCTCGGCCATCGTCGAGAAAAGCTGTTGCGACTAGGGTTTCAAGAAGCAAACCCCACAACTCGATCTTGAACTCAGAAAAAAAAACTCTTCTCGAACAATCTTTAAAACAGAAATTACAAGAACGATCGAGAACTGATTTTGATAATCGATTCTCTAACAAAATATAAAGAACACACAAAACAAACTCCCCGAGAATCGACCCGCTCTGATACCATGTTAGAAAATCGGAAGCGGAAGCAATAACATGGATAAAATGATAAAGAACATAAGAAGAACGGAAAAGAACAGCGGGATTTTACGTGGAACCCTACTCCGTGAGGAGCGGGATGAAACCACAGGAGAAGCCCTCAAAGGGGCGGATATTCTATTGACCTTTCTCAATGAGTACAGGAGGTCTGGGGCTCCTTATATAGCCTCTCCAGAGCCTCCAAGTCCCACCACTGGACGATGTGGGACTAAACACTGGATGGGGTAAATGGATCTCCTCCAAGATCCATTTACCCTGCTACAACTCAATAGGCGCTTACAACTTATGCTCCAACACACACAATCAATACAAACTCTCACTTTTGAAAGGATGGAACCACACCATCAAAACAAAATCTACTTTTGAAAGGATGGAATGGGGAGCTACCAGGAGCATGTGACCCCACTTGCTCCCATTTACCTATGTCCTTGATCAAATAACATAGTTATGTCAGATGCATATGTCAAGATCTTAGTCTCTCCAGCCAATAAGATAACCGAGGAGAATCCTCTTAGAAAAGCAAAAGGGAAAAGCACTTCTTAGATACTAGTACTATGTAAATATATGGAAAACGTGTTGAACATGCGCAATTGATACACGAATATTGGAAATTTTCTCAAATTAGTTTTAGACCATTATTATTAATATTTTGAGCTTGTTGGGAAAAATGAATGAGTTTTTATTCCTGGGAACCCTAGACTCTCTTATATAGAGAGACTTATGGGTAAATTACATAAGATGGACATAAACAAATAAAATAAAGGAAAAGGTATAGAGAACATAGATATATCTTTACATTCCCCCTCAAGATGGAGCATATATGTCAATCATGCTCAGCTTGGAAGAATGCTTCTGAAACTGTACTCTGAGTAAACTGGTAAAGATATCTGTTGTTTGATCTCCTGAATTGACATGAGAGGTAGAAATCAAGCCCTTCTGTATCATGTCTCTAGTATAATGGCAGTCTACCTCAATATGATGTGTTCTTTCATGGAATATAGGATTGTTTGCAATGAATAGGCCAGCTTGATTATCACATTGTAACTGCATGGGTAGAGGTACATCTATATGCAAATCTGCTAGTACTGCTCATGTAATACGCGTTTTGTACACTATGCCTTTGAATGTTATCAAGTGTTGTTTGAAGGAAATATTGGATTGATAGTTTTCCCACTTTACAGATACCATAGTCAATAGATTCGCCTTGATGCAATTATTTCATTTGAAACTTGTTGTGTTTATATCAGAGACCATCTTGTATAAAAATGGACTTCAAAAGGTTCTCTGAATTGTGTAGCACCTCAAAACATAGTACCACATCTAGTAATCTGGAATTTTGGTAGTACCTTATAAGTAGTAGAAGCCACTACTTGCATAATGCCCATAATGTTATAGATTTATACTCATTAGCCATAATCACATCATTTAGACTAATTAAGCATGATTAGTGCTAATTACCCGTCATTAGTGATAATTAAGCGTCATTAGCATAGAATTACACTCATTAGCCATAATCACATCATTAAGACTAATTAAGCACAATTAGTGCTAATTACCCGTCATTAGTGATAATTAAGCGTCATTAGCATAGATTTACACTCATTAGCCATAATCACATCATTAAGACTAATTAAGCATGATTAGTGCTAATTACCCGTCATTAGTGATAATTAAGCGTCATTAGCATAGATTTATACTCATTAGCCATAATCACATCATTAAGATTAATTAAGTATGATTAGTGCTAATTGTCCGTCGTTAGTGATAATTAAGCATCATTAGCAAAAGTAGGACACATGGAGAGGAAATCATGGGACACGTGTCGTTATATAGTCAGGACAAGTGTCAAAAACTCATTAGTGCCATGTGTCATTATCCTAAGACTAGCACGTGTCATGGTATAGCCCCCTTGCTTGGGCAACAAGTTATCTCGTGGATAAAGCCACACATTGCTTGGGCAACAAGTTATCTCGTGGATAAAGCCACACCTTGCTTGGGCAACAAGTTATATCAAGGATAAGCCATGTGCCATGCCATGTGTCTTCATACATGGAAGAAAGGCAACATGTGGCTTAGAGTCACCCTTACATGTTGACACATGTCACACATGTAAAGGGGGTGGAGGCCTATAAATACCCATGACCCCCCATAGTCCTCCTCACTTCATCCCATGCCCATCTCTCCACCTAAGAGCCGCAAGGCCGCCGAGGTTGCGGGAGGAGCACGAGAGGAGCCACGGCGAAGCCCTGTCGGTGATCGAGAGCATTTTTGAAGCCGTAACGAAGTTCTGTCCGCACAAAGCCGTAGTATTCAATCGAAGCCGGCTATAGGGGGATTTCACTAAAGAAGGTGATTCGGACTCAAGTTAGATAGCGTTCAGGTGAGGGATTCTCAAGCGCAATTTTAAATCACTAGTCTTTAGCTTTTATGTATGGTTTTGAATAGCAAGTATGAAATCGTGTTTTCTAAAGCTTTTACGCATGAATTACAAGTACCATACAATTAATATGAAATCAGGGCTTTAGAACGTATTTCAGACGCCGTTTCATGTGTTTTTATCATGATAGCACGTTTTAAGCATTTCGTTCGTTGTGGAACAGAAAGCATATGTTCACTTCTTAGATTTGAGTTTCTATGTAAAGAATTATGTTTTGCACGGTTACTATGCATTATGGATCGGTTTTGCTAGTAATTAATAAGTTCTAGTTGTCATAATATGTATGTTATGTCAAGAGTGTCTTATGTTATTGAATTAGTTCTTATGAGCATGAAATAGCAAGTTTACGGTTTATTAGTGGCAAGAAAAGAATCAGAATCAGAAGATAAGCACCACAGTAGCTCTTTTATACAAATCATGAACTAGCCATTAGATATGGTGATGTCATTAGATATGACCCTGAAACCGCCATTAGATATGGCAAACCATTAGATATGGTATCAAGAGGACTTTGGGTCCGCATTCTGTATACGTATAGGCTTTGGGCCGTATGCAGAGTGTTTTTGGTCTTTGGGACCGTCTACGCGTATGACTTAGCTTTGTTTCAGCGTTCATGAGTCAATAAATTAGCCACAGTGGTGATTAGTACAAACAGCTTGATAGTAATGATTATGTTTTAGTTTATCTGCTTTTGAAGTGATTTCAGCGTTTAATTGCAAAACTAGCATGCTGTTATATGTAATTTCTGTCATAAAGTTTCTTTCAAGCTATTTCACAGTATTCAGCATAAATTTCTTGTCATGATGCTCATATTTCAGATTTTTAGCTATATGTAAAAAGCTTGAGATCCTTTCACTGGGTCTAAGCTCATAAATGGGTTTAGACTCATCCCGTTATATTATATTATGTACAGATCAGCAGAATCACGACTAGTAGGGGAAAGGACCGCCTATACACTAGGAGGAGGTGGCTTTTGCTTTATTGTTGTTTTTGTATTATCTGTCTTATTGTAAGAATTTGTAATAGATAGAACTTGTGTAATACACTTTTTGATGTTGTGAACTTGAAATACAAAGATGTTATGTTTTTGAGATTGCCACATGTTTACTTGAGGAAAAAGAAGAAGAAAGATCTCTGTCACGGCACGTCCTGGTTAGCGGGACGGGTCGTGACAGCTCAAATCCACATCATCCCCGTACTTGCTTGTGCCGAAGACCTATACTCAGATTCAGCACTTGACCTAGCAACAACCGTTTGTTTCTTGCTTTTCCAAGAAACAAGAGAACTGCCAACGAACATCACGAAGCCTGAAGTAGACTTTTTGTCCTTAAGATGTCCTGCATAGTCAGCATCAACACATGAAGAAACCAAAAGAGTTGCTCCTTTCCTGAATAGTAGTCCTGCACCTGGAGAAGATGTTAGATACCTCAATATCATATATATATATAGCATCCATATGTATCTGTCGGGGTTGCTTCATGAACTGACTCATCCGACTCACTGCAAAAGAGATATCAGGTCTAGTGATAATAACACAGAGAAGCTTTCCCATCAACTCTCTATATCTCCTCCTGTCAACCTCATATGTATCATCATCATAAAACTTTATGCTAGGATCCATCGGAGTAGTAGAGGGTCGACACCCAATCATACATGTCTCAACAAGCATGTCTGTAACATATTTCCTTTGGGTCATCACAAGACCATGTGCATTCCTAGCAAACTCTAACCCTAAGAAATACCTTAGGGTGCCAAGATCCTTAATAACAAAATGACGAACCATAAATTCTTTTGCCTTCTTTATCCCCGGCACATCATCTCCTGTAACAAGTATATCATCAACATGTACCATGATAACAATAGTAACTCTGGGTGTTCTCTGCACAAAGAGTGAATGATCTGCATTTGACCTCTTAAACCCATGCCTTTCAATCAGATTCAACACCTTCTGAAACCACGCCCTTGGACTCTGCTTAAGGCCATATATTGCTTTATGAAGCCTACAAACCTGCTAACACTCCCCCTCAGCAGCAAACCCCAAAGGTTGTTGCATGTAAACTTCCTCCTGGAGATCCCCATACAAAAATGCGTTTTTAACATCTAGTTAATACAAAGACCAATCATGTAACACAGTAATTGAAAGGACACGTAGAGTTGAGTGATGAGCAACAGGGGAGAACATGTCCAGATAATCCACTCCATAAGTCTGAGTAAATCCTCGTGCCATCAATCTTGCCTTATAGTGATCAAGACTCTCATCTGCATAATGAATAACAATAAACTACCATTTGCAACTGACAACAGATGCTCCATTAGGAGAGATACCAAGCTCCAAGTACCATGTGATTGTAGAGAAGCCATCTCTTCTTCCATATCTAGACGGCAGCGACTATCCTTCAAGGCCCCCTGATAATTCCATGGAATTTCCACGGCAAATAGAGCAACGACTAATGAATTCCCGCGTAAGACGATCAAAGGAGACCTATGAAGCAAGAGGATATGAACTGCATGTACGCTTGTGCTTCTAAACTGCAATGGGTATATCTAGATCATCAGGAACATCCTCCATCCGTAGGCCAGTCTCCTGCAATGGTGCCTGCGCAGATACATCTCCAGACCCATCATTAGAAACATTGTTATCAGAACAAACCTGAGGCGTGTTGGATGATGAACAATGACCATGAGCAGAGGCAAGCCGACACGTATAGAATTTTGGCAATGTGGAACAATGAGAACATGTGTAGAAGGAGGTGATGGCGGTGGAGGTAGTGGTGGTGGCGGGACAACATGCACAGGTGAAGGTGGTGACAGACTCGAAGGAAGAGGTGGCATGTAACATCAACATGTAGGGGAGAAATACATCACAGACTCAAAAAATGTGACATCAGCGCTGAAATAATATTTCCTGCGCAATGGATCATAGCATCGAGATCACTTCTAAGTAATGGAGTACCCAACAAACACGCATTTGACAGCTCTACGAGAGAGCTTGTCAAGACCCGGAAACAACTGGGGGACAAATGCAACAGAGCCAAAAACACGAGGAGTCAGTAAGAACAACTCCTTGTCCGGGAATGCCATGGAGAAAGGAATTTTCTCACCCAAAACAAATGAGGGCATGCGATTGACCAGATAACATGTCGTAAGAACAACATCACCCCAAAACAAATGTGGGGCACGACCATGAATGAGAAGAGTCCGAGTGACATCAAGTAAATGGTGATGCTTTCTCTCCGCAACACCATTTTTATTAGAAGTGTAAGCACACGTTGTTTGATGAATAATATCACGGGATGAAAAGAAATGTGATAGAGTGCGAGTACAAAATTCCAAAGTGTTATCAATTCTCACAAATTTCACTGAGTAGGAGAAAACATTCTGCACTACATTGATAAAAGTTTTGATCGCATCCCCTGCTTTAGATTTATTCTTCAATAAAAAAACCCATGATAAACGAGAAAAATCATCAACAGCAACAAGGTAAAACATGTGTCCCCAGTGATCAGGAATACGACTCAGACCCCAAATATAAAAATGAAATAACTCAAAAACGGAGCTACTGCTCCGACTCTGACGATTAGGAAAAGCAGAATGATGATGCGTTCCCAACTGACATGCCTTGCATTGGAAGGACGAACCCGGTGAAATCTGCGGCAAGATATGACACATCTTTTGGAGAGGGAGGTGACCAAAACGTAGGTGCCAAGTGAAGGAAGAGATTGTCCAGTTGAACGAGAGGAGAGACCCGCATAGGGAGTTCGGACTAGGCGACAGAGTCCACCCTGCTCACGGCCACAACCAATCACCATGCCCGTAAGAATGTCCTGAAAAACAAGAGACGATGAGTCAAAAATAGCCCGACAATGCAAATCATTCGTAATCTGACTAACGGATAACAAATTCATAGAAAAATTAGGAACATGTAACACATTCTGCAGATGCGTCGAGGGTGTCAAACTGATCTCCCCCTATCTTTGTGATCGGGGAATGAGTCCCATTGGCTATCGCAATGGTTCTCCCAAGAAGAACCTGTCTATATGCTGCAAGATGATCTCTGTCTCCACATAAATGATGTGCCGCCCTGAAGTTCATAATCCACTCTGTAATCTCATATATATGACAAGATGTAAAAGCATAGGTACTACCTGAGGTGCTAGTCGTAGCAGAGGTACTAGCAGAGGCGAAAGTTGCTACATCTGAGTGGCCTCCTGGAGATGGTGAAGAAGGATGAGGCATAATATCCCTCAGTCTGGCTACAAGGTCATCAAACCTCTGATCTGAAGTAGGAGTAGCTGGAGGCTCAACATGCTCCGCTACTTGAGCCGATGCAGGAAAATAGTAGCACGTATCCTCTGTAAGTCCAGGACGATGACAATAAGTGCACGGCTGGCGAATGCAACCTCCTCTACCGTGACGTCCACGTCCATGAAAATGAGAAGAGTCTCCTCTACCACGGAACGCAGCCATCGCTGAAGAAGTCTGGCTAGTGGTAGTGGATGGAATAGCAATCCTACTAAACATGCGGAAAGCTTCCACCATGGGAGGAATAGTAGCATCTCCGAGAATCTGGGAGCGAGCAACATCATGCTCAGGATCAAGGGTTGCTAGGAATACGCCAACCATGGTAGCATTCCTATATGTCTACTGATGCTCAGGAGTAGCCGTGAGAGGCATGAAGCTGTGGAGGTTCTTAAACATCACACGTAAGGATGTATACAACAAATGAAGATGGCGTCCTTTCTGCTTAGGGTTTTTATCAGTTGTGCCCCTCCGAGATATCGCAATATCAGTTATGCCCCTATCTTTTTGGTAATATCAGTTGTGCCCCCGACTTCTTGCCAATATTTCACTTGTGCCCCTCAGAGGGGCATAACTGATAAAAATCTTTTATCAGTTATGCCCCTCTGAGGGGCACAAGTGAAATATTGGCAAGAAGTCGGGGGCACAACTGATATTACCAAAAAGATAGGGGCATAACTGATATTGCGATATCTCAGAGGGGCACAAATGATAAAATCCCTTCTGCTTAACAGTAAATATATCATCCTGGAGTTGGAGGATGTTGGTCTCATTCCTCGCCTGAGAATAGGTTGTTGCGAGGATATCCCACATCGCCTTAGCGGTAGGCTGATGTAACACATCATTGGCGATCTTTATCATCAATTACCTGAAAGTTAAACTTTGGTGTATGCATCATTCGCCTCCCACGAGACGTTAACCCCAGTTTTCTCCACCGTCCCATCCTTGGTAAGAATATGCTTCTTACCATTAGACTTCATAAATCTCATGAACTGCATAGCCCAGAGCTCATAGTTCGTCTCGTCCATCTTGACAATTGGCGCTGGACCTCTGAAGGCGCCTGTGGAGGGTACGTCAACTTTGTTTTCTGACATATCGTGGAACGAAGAACACTAGAGTTCTGTAGACCAAAGAATGATTGTCTACACAGACATACGTGGATTTGAATGCATATGTAGACTTTTACACTCAAACCCATCACCATAACCGGGCCTCTACGCAAGGAAGGAGTAGAGGAGAGCCACGATAGGGATTGTGGATCCGTGGCAATGTCCGTGCGATGCGCAACCCCCCGCCGAGAAGGAGTAGGGGGACCTGTGACGCTGCCGAGAGAAAGAGAGGTCGGGGCCTGTGTTGCCGCCGTTGAGGAAGGAGGGGGTGGTGGGCTGCTCTGTCGACGCTGAGAAAGAGAGAGAGATGGGGGATGCATCGCCGCCATTGAGGAAGGAGGGGGCGGTGGGCCGCTCCGCCACCGCCGAGGCTTGAAGGAGAGGAGCTAGGGTTTTTCTCGGGTAAAAAAACTCCAACCTAGGACCGCTGCTCTGATACCATGTTGGGAAAAATGAATGAGTTGTTATTCCTGGGATCCCTTGGCTCTCTTATACAGAGGAGAGACCTATGGGTAAATTATACAAGATGGACATAAAGAAATAAAATAAAGGAAAAGGTACAAAGAACATAGATATATCTCTACAGAGCCCATTAGCATTTGTTTCTAATGAAGAAAATTAGGATACAAGCTACAAACAACAACAAAGCCTATTCCAACAATTAAGTAGGGTCGGCTACATGGATTCTTCGCCTCCATTCAGATCTACCTTGGGTCAATCCCAGGCTTATATCCACAAAACAAAGATCCCTTCGTATGGTCTCTTTCCAACATTTCTTGGGCCGTCCCCGCCCTCTCTTTAGCCGACTCAACATCCCAACACTCGCATCTCCTAACTGGTGCATCAGTTGATCTTCTTTGCAAATGACCAAACCATCTTAAGCGGTTTTCTCGCATCTTATCCTCGATTTCTGATTGCATCATTCCGAATCCGATCTTTACGTGTGTGTCCACACATCCACCTTAGCATTTTCATTTCTGCTACAACCATTCTCTGCACATGTCTATGGTTCACAGGCAAACACTCAGATCCATAGAGCATAGCAGGTCTCACGGCTGCTTTGTAAAACTTTCCTTTAATTTTTAAAGGAATTTTCTTATCACAGAGAACAACAGAGGCTCCTCTCCACTTTAACCAACCTGTATTTATTCTATTAGTAACATCTCCATCAATTTCCCCATCATATTGCAAAATAGATCCCAGATATCTAAAATAATCTCTCTTCTGAATGTTATCATCACCAATCTTCACCTCAATTCCTTCACCATTGCTTCCATCAAAGGTGCACTCCATATATTTTGCCTTAGCCCTACTTATACGAAATCCTTTACTCTCCAACTCATGTCTCCAGACCTCAAGTTTCTCATTTACTCCATCTGTAGTCTCGTCAATCAACACAATATCATCAGCAAATAACATACACCAAGGTAACTCATCCTGAATGTGACTTGGCAACTCGTCCATAATCAAAGTAAAAAGAATTGGACTCAAAGCTGAACTTGATGTAAACCAATGTTGATGTCAAAATAGCCAGTCTTCCCAGACGGGGTCTTTACACAAGATAAAGCCCTATCATACATGTCCTTTATGAGGTTAATGTAGAGGATAGGCACCTGTCTCTTCTCCAAAACTCTCCACAATATCTCTTGTGGGACAGAATCATAAGCCTTCTCCAAATCAATAAAGATCATATGGAGGTTCTTCCTTTTAGCTCTATAAATCTCCATTGTTCTCCTCAGCAAATGGATGGCTTCAATAGCTGAGCGACCTGGCATGAATCCGAATTGGTTTTCTTTGACGTTGGAAACTTGCCTCAACCTTCTCTCGATCACACGCTCCCAAATTTTCATAGTGTGACTCATCAGCTTGATATCTCTATAATTTGAACAATTTTGAATGTCTCCATTATTCTTATAAAGAGGCACAACGATACTCCTCCAATCTTCAGGCATTTTCTTGCTTCGCCAAATAACATTGAATAGATTCGCAAGCCAAGTCAAACCGCGCTCACCTAAAACTTTCCATACTTCTACAGGGATGTCATCCGGCCCTACACCTTTCCCAGGTCTCATAACCTTCAAAGCTTCCTCTACGTCCTTTCTTTGTATCCGTCTATAGCTTGCACGATTCAAGTAACTTTCACTACTAGCTAGATCACCCAAAGTGATCTCTCTATTTCCTTCCCCAATGAAAAGTTTATGGAAGTACTGCTCACATCTAGTCTCTATATCCTTCTGAGTAACAAGCATGTGACCTTCCTCATCCTTAGGCTCTGTTTGGTTGCAGGGTTGGGCAGGGTTGGGTTGGACCAACCCGAGGTACCCCTCCTTCCAACCCTCCCAATCCTCCTCACAGTTTACTATTCACAGGGTACCCCAACCCAACCCAACCCTGCCCAACCCTGCAACCAAACGGACCCATAATATATCTCACTTGAGAAAGGTCTTTGGTCTTTCTTTCTCTTACTTTGGCCAACCTGAATATATTCTTCTGGCCCTCCTTAGAGTCGAGATTTTTATACAAAACTTCATAAGCTTTCGACTTAGCCTCGCTTACAGCCTTCTTTGCTTCCTTCTTTTCTATTTTGTAGTTTGTGACAGTTTCCTATGTTCTATCCTTAGACATAGCTTTAAAGCAAAGAAGTCTATCAATTTGAATTACAAGGATTTAGCTTGGTTCTTGATTACCTTTTGTAATTATACCCTTATCTATATAAAGGGAAATATGTTTTTAAAGTATTGAGTCATCACATACAAAATCGAAGTTTCTCCACCTATCCTCCCCTCAAATCTAGGTGAAATATCCTCATCTCCACTCCTTTCTCAACCCATTGAACTCGTTGTGCTCTCTCTCTTCTCCCCTTTCCCCTAATTTCGATACACATCAATGGTATGAAAGCATGGTATTATAGCATGGAAAGTTTCACAATAGGCATGGTATCATAGCATGGAAAGTTTCACAATAGGCATGGTATCATAGCATGGAAAGTTTCCACACAATGCAAAATCAGACAGCTTATCAAGAGATGGTAGCGAAGGAGAACTAATGCAATCCAAAACTGAAAGTTTTCTCTAATTAGATATAGATTATTATTATCGCTATTTTAAGTCCATTATTATTTGACCTTAATAGATAATAGAAATTGGTGAACTCTAAACATGGGATGAGACAAGTCATTTTTAATAGATTTAGGAGCCATTAAGATGTTATTGATTAGGGTCGGTTTACGATTTTATTACTGATTTCATATGATTTTATATTTCCTTATGTGAACCCATGCATCTATATATCAAGGAACTAGTATGCTTTTTTTAATCAAAAGAGGGGGGAAACATGCTATGATGTCCGCTCAAAAGGGGTTAGTATGATTTAAAGAACAAGTTTTGAGTATCGAATACAAAATATAGATTGCTACTTATATCTCACCTCTCCTCTCCCCATCTCGGTAGAATATGGCCTCTCATCCTAATGCCTCCCTGAACTTGTGAAGCTCATCATGCTCTTTCTCTCATCATCCCCAATTCCATTTGGATTAAAAATCCAATGACAACAGCAGATATTATAAGTAATAAAAAGAGAAGGATTCATATTTCCTGTAACCAAATCGGGTATGAGTTGGGACAAAGAAATACTTTTTGTTGCTTTCATTTCTTGTTTGATATGAAAAAGGATGGATAAACAAACCAAGCTGGGCCACATCGGACCTAGACCAATTCCAATCTTCCAATTATTACGATTCAATTCAACTAGATCTCATTCCGATTACTGATTATTTTAAAAATGGTTGAGACCATATTCAACCAAAGTTAAATCTATACATTTTAATTGTGTTTTTTTTAAAAAAAATATGTAGTTGGGGAAGTTGAACTCACAACCTCTTAGTTTATACTATCAAGTACTAACCAACTCAATTACTTATCATAATCTCTTCTTAAACATTTATTGTTTTTTAGAAGGAAAAAGGGTGCGACGTGGAGGAGGCGCTCACCCAAAAACTTCTATATGTTCACAAAATAAAATGAGAAGGTTACAAAGCTCCGCCCGAAGGCTTTTGGAATGCTCTAGTACATTCTTCATTTACATTCTCTTTCCCCAAAAATGACCACATTTTGTCCCAGCCACTGGGACTGGAAAATAGCCGTGGTCCAAATCTTGACAGGTCTAGCCATGTGCCTTATATTGTCAATGGATGCCCAGAAGCAATCGAGTCCATCATTGCAACCATGTCGATGAGAGCAACCACCCAAACATCCCTCGAAACAGTGCATCCAAAGAATAGATGCTCAATGTCTCCAACGCCGCAGCGCATCGCTGACACGTTCCCTCTGCGTTTAGGAAAACTCCGGCCCTATGCACTCCTCAAAAGCCAAATGAAGATCCAAACATGTAATGAAAACTTCAACCTAGCAACTGAGTCCATCGTTGCCACTGAGTCAATGTGAATTGTTGCTTCAACATCCCTGGAAACATTGCAAATAAAGAATAGATGCTCAACGTCCTCCAACGCCACAACACACCACTGACAAGTTCCCTCTATGTCTAGAAAAAACCTAACCCTATCATCCAAAAAAGGGGGGAACACGCAAGGTGTCTACCCCCAAATAGATTAAAAAGTCAAGAATAAGTACAAGGAGATTTACAGAAACCAAGACTGGAGAAGAGTCTTAGAATGGAAAACTACATTTTCGTATAGAAACGTTGTAAAGAGTGCACCATTTCTCGCTAACCAAATAGCCCAGATCGTTGCCATTGGTCTAAGGGTGTCCTCTCTTGGACGTTGTTTTGCCTCAATCAAAGAGTTCCAAAACATATCTAAATTCTGAAGATTTGGTCAATCTACAGCAATTTCAAACCAAATTGGAGCTATTTTTGTGCAATGGAAGAAGAGATGCTCTATCGTCTCAATTTGTATCTCACAAAGGGGGCACATGTTGGATATCCGCAAAGAGTCTCGCACAACGGTCCCTATTCATAATGTGCTTTTCTTTACGTCAGCCACATAAAAAATCCAATTATGCTCAGCAAATTAAGTTCCCAAATGAAATTGCAGTCAAGAACTAACAAGTCCGTCCTAGGAGGAGGTCTGGAAATAGTTGTGGAGGCACATTTTACTGAGAAAGAGTTATCTTTCCACACCCAGTGATGTCGCCCATCAGATGGCTCGTCTCTATCTTAGAGATTCCAACAGAAGAATGAAGTCCTTTAAGCGCTAGTCGAAAAATCCGTAAAGAACGAATGCATCCAGTTGTTGTCAATCCAACAATCCGATACCCATGCATCACGTTTAGCTGCCAAGGCAAAAAGGCGAAGAAACCTAGAAGAAAAAGGGCCCTCACCTATCCAGTTATAAGTCCAAAAAGCGAACAAATTACCATTACCAAGCACTGGACAAAAGAACTCCTGAAAGCACGGTAAAATAGAGTTGATGCCCTTCCAAAATGCTGAAGAGTGAACATTCAAGCACGGGGGCTAGGGGTCATTGCCCCTTGCAAGGTCTTCAATTCAATCCCAAATTCTACCAACCCATTTCAGGAGGAGCGCTTCATGGTTTCCAATCGAGTGATTACAAGGCCGCTTGCAGCCTTCGGTAAGGTAACAGTATCCCAATCCACCAGGTGAACACAAAAACCATCCTGTCCAAATTTGCCCCAAAGAAATCTTTGTATCATCTTCTCAAGCCGGTTTTTAATACCAATTGGGAGAAGACAAGATGACATGCAAAATACAGGAATAGCCGAGAGAACGGCCTTAACAAGCACCAAACAACCGCTTCTAGACAGAATAGTTGCTTTCAAACCTAAAAGCTTCTTCTTCATCTTCTCAATGATAGGTAACCAATCAGATATCTTAATTCTACTAGTTGACAAAGGGAGACCAAGGTAGCGGATGGGGAGTGATCTGCGGTCTGTACCCAGCTCCTCACAACAAGCATGAGCATCTAAATCAAGAAAACCAGAAGGAACTATAATAAAGAACAAGCCCAGACAGCTCACCAAACAGCTCCAAATGTACAACCATTCCATTTGCCTCCTTTTTACCCCCCTCAATAAAGAAGATGACGTCATCTACATACTGCAGAGAGGAATAGAAATCTCGTCAATGGAGTATCCTGCTATGATATTTGTTGGGAAAATAAGAAAACTTGTTTATTCCATCAGCCCTAGGCTCTCTTATATAGGAGAGCAGCCTATGGGTAAAATACATAAAGAGTCCAACAGAAAATAAAATTATAGGAAAAATACATAAGTGAATAATATCTCTCTACACTCCCCCTCAAGGTGGAGCATAGATATCAATCATGCTTAGCTTGGACGAACACTTCTGGAACGACCCTCTAAGTAACGCCTTGGTAAAAATGTTTACAGTCTGATTCTCTGAGATAACATGGGATGTAACAATAAACCCCTTCTGAATCATGTCACGTATGAAGTGACAATCAACCTCAATGTGCTTGGTCCTTTCATGAAATGCTGGATTATTTGCAATGAATAGAGCCGCCTGATTGTCACATTCCAGAGCCATAGGAAGCGGGACTTCTATATATAGATCTGCAAGCACGACCTTTATCCACATCATTTCTGTACTGACCTGAGCCATAGCCCTATATTCAGACTCAGCACTGGACCTTGCTACAACCGTTTGCTTCTTGCTTCTCCATGAGACTAGAGAATCTCCAACATACACTACGAACCCAGTGGTGGACTTCCTATCGCTGGGGCACCCTGCATAATCTGGATCTGCACAAGCTGATATAGTAACCTCCTTGCCTTTTTTAAACAGCAGACCCACACCTGGAGATAACTTAAGATACCTGAGTATCATATGTATAGCATCCATGTGTACCTGACGTGGTTGCTCCATAAATTGGCTCACTCGACTCACAGCAAAGTAGATATCGGGCCTGGTAATAGTAACATAGAGAAGTTTGCCCACCAGTTCTCTGTATCTTCTCTTGTACACCTCATCAGTGTCATCATCATATAATTTTATACTAGGATCCATAGGTGTAGTGGCAGGTCGGCAACCAAACATTCCCGTTTCACTCAACATGTCAGTGACATATTTCTTCTGGGTCATTACCAACCCATGAGGATTCCTGGCAAACTCCAGTCCCAGAAAATATCTAAGAAACCCAAGGTCCTTGGTGACGAATTTACGTCCCAACATTTTTTTTGCCCCCTGGATTCCATGTTCATCATCACCTGTAATCAGAATATCGTCTACATATGCCATAATAGCAATGATACCTCTAGGTGTCTTTTGCACAAATAGGGAATGCTTAGCATTAGAACGTCTGTACCCTTGTTTCTTAAACAGGTCTGAGAGCTTCTGGAACCAAGCTCTGGGGCTCTGCTTAAGGCCATAGATAGCCTTATGAAGTATGCACACCGTAGGACACTCCCCCTCAACAGCAAAACCAGGTGGTTGTTGCATGTAGACTTCCTCCTGTAAGTCACCGTATAGGAATGCATTCTTCACATCTAACTGGTAGAGCGGCCAATCACGAGTAACTGCAACAGAGAGGAGGATTCGTAGGGTGGAATGGCGAGCAACCGGCAAGAATGTATCAAGATAGACCACCCCATATGTCTGTGTGAAGCCACGAGCAACAAGGCAAGCCTTGTATCTGTCAATACTGTCGTCTGCCTTCTGCTTAACTGTAAAGACCCACTTGCAACTAACTGTAGATACATCATAAGGTGCAGGAACAAGGCTCCAGGTGCCTCTTGACTGAAGAGCGGCCATTTCTTCTTCCATGGCCAAGCGCCATCGACTATCTTTCAGTGCATCTTGATAATTCCGTGGAATATCCACTGCTGACAATGCAATGACAAAGTTCCTGAATTCTCCAGTGAGACGGTCAAACGATACAGAAGATGCTGAAGGATATGACGCGCAGCTCCGCTTCTGCTTTTGTAGAGCAATAGGTACATGTAAATCATTTATCTCCTCAGCTGGCCTTTGTAACACATCCTGCTCAGGAAAATCATCAGATCCATCAATAGTAATATTTTCAGAGCATACCTCAGGCGAGCTGGATGACGAGCGGTGACCATGAGCAGAAGCAGGCCTACGAGTATAGTGGAATGGTAGTGGTGAAACGGGCACCATGACAGGAGGTGGTAACGGTTCTGGTGGTGATGGTGGTGGTGGTGGTGGCATGTATATAGCATCAGTAGTGTCAGAGGGAACCAGTTGATCACCTGTAGACGAGAAGTACATAACGGATTCGAAAAAGGTGACATCCGCACTGACTAAATATCTCTTTCGCAATGGATCATAACACTTGTACCCCTTCTGTGTTCTGGAGTACCTGACAAAGACACACTTGACAGCCCTAGGAGAGACCTTGTCAGTCCCGGGAGACAACTGGTGAACAAAGGCTACCAAGCCGAATACGCGAGGAGTAAGGGAGAACAAGTCTTTGTCAGGGAAAATAATAGAGAATGGAATCTTCTCACCTAAGACAGATGGCGGCATTCGATTAATAAGATAGCACGTCGTAAGAACATCACCCAGAAAGAATGAGGGGCATTACTATGTATAAGAAGCGACCTGGTGATATCAAGTAAGTGACGGTATTTCCTTTCAGCAACCCCATTCTGTTGGGAAGTATAGGCACAGGATGTTTGGTAGATAATCCCTTGAGATGAAAAATAACTGGATAGGGTATGGGTACAGAGTTCCAGAGCATTATCACTTCTCACAATTTTAACAGATGTAGAAAAAACATTACGAACTTCATTAATGAAATTGATGATAATATTCCCCACTTCAGATCTATTCTTTAACAAAAATACCCACGACACACGAGAGAAATCATCCACAATAACTATATAAAACCTGTCTCCATGGTGATCAGGAATACGACTAGGACCCCAGATATCAACATGAAATAACTCAAACTTGGAGGTACTACTCCGACACTGACGACTGGGGAAAATAGGCCTGTGATGTTTTCCCAACTGACAAGCCTCACATTGAATGGACGTGTGAGGTGAAACCTGAGGTAACACATGACGTAGCTTCTGAAGCGGTAGGTGACCAAAGCGCAGGTGCCACAGTAATGGGGAGATGGATCCAGCAGGTAGAGATGAGGTTCCAGCATAAGGAGTCCGACTAAGGCGATAGAGGTCGCCTTGCGGCTTGCTCATACCACGCCCAATCACGTTGCCCGTAAGGATGTCCTGAAAAACAAGAGAGGATGGATCAAAAATTGCTCGACAATGTAAATCCTTTGTAAGTTGGCTAATGGACAACAAATTCATCGAAAAATCAGGTACATGTAACATGTTCTTGAGATGCATGGATGGTGTCAATCTAATCTCCCCCTGACCAGTAATCAGGGAATGTATTCCATTAGCAATAACCATTGTTCGGCCTGGAGAAACATGTCTGTATCCTGTAAGTAGACCTTGATAACCACACAGATGATGTGTGGCACCAGAGTTCATAATCCACTCTAAAGTATCTGATCCACTACTGCTAGTGAATGCATAGGTGCTACCTGATGTACTGGTGGAAGCAGATGCAGATGCAAATGCGGCAACGTTGGCTTGACTCTCAGAAGTAGATGTTGATGTTGGGGGACCAGATGGAGAAATGATGCCCCTCAGACAGGCTACAAGATATTGAAAGCGTTGATCCATAGATGACGCGGCTGGGGGCTCGATCTGTTCAGTGACTCGTACGGAAGCTAGAAAACCATGCTTAGAATAGCATGTGTCTTCGGTATGTCCAGAACGATGGCAAAAGGTACAAGATGGCCGAACACGGCCACCTCTACAGCGAGGTCCATGCCCACGAAACTGATGATGACCTCCTCGACCTCGATTTGCTGCCATGGTTGAGGTTGTTGGATTTGTAGAAGACGGGGGAACAGTGATACGACTCAACCTATGAAATGCCTCCTCCATAGGAGGTATAGTAGAGTCCGCCAAGATATGGGAACGTACTGTACTGCTTCGTACTCAGGATCAAGGGCAGCAAGAAAAACACCCACCATAGTGGCATTCCGATAGGTCTTCTGTTGCTCTGGAGTGTCTGTGAGAGGCATGAAGCTATAAAGTTTCTCAAACATTCCACGTAAAGACGTATACAACGAGTGTAGAGGCCGTCCATTCTGCTTGATAGTAAATATGTCATGCTGGAGTTGCAGAATCTTCGTCTCATTCTTTGGCTGAGAATATGTAGCAGCCAGAATATCCCACATTGCTTTTGGAGTGGGCTGATGAAGAATATCATTGGTGTTGGGAAAAATAAAGAACATGTTTATTCCACCAGCCCTAGGCTCTCTTATATAGGAGAGTAGCCTATGGGTAAATTACATAAAGAGTACAACAGGAACGGAAAATACTAAAAAACTACATAAGTAGAAAATATATGTTTACACTCCCCCTCAAGATGGAGCATAGATATCAATCATGCTCAGCTTGGACGCACACTTCTGAAATGGGCCTCTCAGTAATGCCTTGGTAAAGATATTTGCAGTTTGATTTTCTGAACTAACATGGGATGTAGCAATGAATCCCTTCTGGATCATGTCACGTATAAAGTGGCAATCAACTTCAATATGCTTGGTTCGTTCATATCTAGCTGGATTGTTTGCAATGAATAAGGCCGCCTGATTGTCACATTCTATAGCCATAGGAAGTGGCACTTCTATATGTAAATCTGTAAGCACAGCTCTCACCCACATCATTTCTGTGCTAACTTGGGCCATAGCCGTATATTCAGATTCAGCACTGGATCTAGCTACCACTGTTTGTTTCTTGCTCCTCCAGGAGATTAAGGAATCTCCAACATACACAGCAAACCCGGAGGCGGACTTCCTGTCCTTGGGACACCCTGCATAATCTGCATCTGCACAGGCTGAGATAGAGACCACCATGCCTTTCTTGAACAACAGACCTGCACCTGGGGATGACTTGAGGTGCCTGAGTATCATATGTATGGCATCCATGTGGACCTGACGTGGTTGCTCCATGAACTGGCTCACTCGACTCACAGCAAAGGATATATCAGGCCTAGTAATAGTGACGTATAGAAGTTTGCCCACCAGTTCTCTGTATCTTCTTCTATCCACTTCCTCTGTATCATCATCATATAGCTTCATACTGGGGTCCATTGGTGTGGTAGCAGGTCGGCAACCAAGCATTCATGTTTCACTCAACAGGTCAGTCACATATTTTCTCTGAGACATTACCAACCCATACGGATTTCTGGCAAACTCCAGTCCCAGAAAATATCTAAGAACTCCAAGGTCCTTGGTGACAAATTCGCTACCCAGCATTTCTTTTGCCCTCTTTATCCCTTGTACGTCATCACCTGTAATTAAGATGTCATCTACATAGACCATGATTGCAATAATAGCTCTGGAAGTCTTTTGTACAAACAAGGAATGATCAGCATTTGAACGTTTGTATCCTTGTTTTTCGAAGAGATCTGAGAGATTTTGAAACCACGCTCTGGGGCTCTGTTTAAGGCCATAGATAGCCTTATGAAGTCTGCACACCTTGGAACACTCCCCATCAACAGCAAAACCGGGTGGTTGTTGCATGTAGACTTCCTCCTGTAAGTCACCATATAAGAACGCATTCTTCACATCCAACTGATATAGTGGCCACTCACGAGTAACTGCAACTGACAGCAAGATCCCTAGAGTAGAATGACGAGCCACTGGCGAGAATGTATCAAGATAGTCCACCCCGTATGTCTGTGTAAAGCCACGAGCAACAAGACAAGCCTTGTATCTATCAATACTGCCATCTGCATTCTGCTTGACTGTGAATACCCACTTGCAGCTCACTGGTGACACATCTGCAGGTATAGGAACTAAAGTCCATGTCCCTCTAGACTGAAGTGCGGCCATTTCTTCCTCGATTGCTAGACGCCACCTACTATCCTTCAGAGCTTCTTGGTAACTCAGTGGAATATCGACAACTGACAAGGCGACCACAAAGTTCCTGAAATCTCCAGATAGTCGATCAAATGACACAGAAGCTGCTAAAGGGTATGAAGCGCAGCTCCGCTTCGACTTGCATATAGCAATAGGAACATCTAACTCAGTTGTGTTCTCATCGGTCCTCTGTAACACATCCTGCTCAGAGACATCATTAGATCCATCAATAGTAGTATCGTCATAACATACCTTAGGCGAGCTAGGTGACGAGTCATGACCATGAGCTGGAGCAAGCCTGCGGGTATAATGAAATGGTAGTGGTGAGACAGGTATAGTAATAGGAGGCGCAGATGATGATAAAGGAGTTGGTGGTGGTGGTGGCGGCGGTGGTGGTGAGGATGGTGGTGGTGTCACATAAATGGCATCAGTATTAGCTGGAGGTATCAACTGATCACCTGAGGATGAAAAATACATTACGGATTCAAAAAATGTAACATGTGCACTAACAAGATACCGCCTACGCAATGGATCACAGCACTTGTACCCCTTTTGAGTTCTAGGAGAGAGCTTGTCAGTACCGGGAGACAACTGGTAGACAAAGGCAACCGAACCAAACACGCGAGGAGTAAGGGAGAATAAATCTTTACCCGAGAAGATAAGGGAGAAAGGAATCTTATACCTAGAACAAATGACGGCATACGATTGATTAGATAACATGCTGTAAGAACCGCGTCACCCCAGTAAGAATAAGGAGCATGGCTCTATATAAGAAGTGACCTGGTGACATCGAGTAAGTGGCGATGTTTCCTTTCAGCGAGTATAGGCACAGGATGTCTGGTGGATAATCCCATGGGATGAGAAATAACCGGTTAGGACATGAGTACACAATTCCAGAGCATTATCACTTCTCACAATTTTAACAGATGTGGAGAAAACATTACGAATCTCATTAAGAAAATTGATGATAATATTCCATGCTTCAGATTTATTCTTTAACAAAAACACCCATGACATACGGGAGAAGTCATCCACAATAACTAAATAAAACCTGTGTCCCTGGTGATCAGGAACACGACTCGGACCCCAGATATCAATGTGAAATAACTCAAACTTGGAGGTACTACTCCGACACTGACGACTGGGAAAGGTAGACCGGTGATGCTTTCCCAATTGACAAGCCTCACATTGGATAGATGTGTTAGGTAGACCCTGGGGTAACACACGACGCAACTTCTGAAGCGGTAGATGTCCGAAGCGCAGATGCCATAGCAGAGGGGAAACAGGTCCAGTGGGTAGGGATGAGGTTCCAGCAAAGGGAGTCTGACTGAGACGATAGAGGCCTCCTTGCTCATAGCCACGACCAATCACGTTGCCCGTAAGGATGTCCTGAAAAACAAGAGAAGATGGATCAAAAATTGCCCGACATTGTAAATCCTTTGTAATTTGACTGATTGATAATAAATTCATTGAAAAATCAGGCGCATGTAACACATTCTTAAGCTGCATAGAAGATGTCAGTCTAATCTCCCCCTGACCAGTAATTGGGGAATGTGTGCCATTGGCAATGACCATTGTTCGGCCTGGAGGGATCTGTGTGTATCCTATAAGTAGACTCTGATCGCCACATAGATGATGTGTGGCTCCCGAGTCCATAATCCAAGCTAAAGCATCTGATCCACTACTAGTAAATGCAAGTGTGCTACCTGATGCACTAGTAGAAGCAGAAGCGGATGCAGCAGCATCAGACGGGTTCCCAGTAGTGGGTGTTGGGCCAGATGGAGGAATAATGCCCCTTAGACGAGCAACTAGATCATCGAACCGCTGATCCAAAGAAGCAGCAGATGGAGGCTTTATCTGCTCAGCGTCTCGTGCAGATGTAAGAAGTCCATGCTTAGAGTAGCATGTGTCTTCATTGTGTCTGATGCGATGGCAGTAGGTACATGTTGGCCGAGTACGGCCTCCTCTACCACGAGAGCCACGACCACGGGTCTGATGATGAACTCCACGGCCCCTGTTGGCAGCCATGGCTGAAGCATTCTGATTCGTAGCTGTAGATGGAACAGTGATTCGGCTCAATCTGTGAAAAGCTTCCTCCATGGGAGGGAATAGTAGAATCTGTCAAAATTTGAGACTGTGCTGCCTCATACTCGGGATCAAGGGCAGCAAGAAAAACTCCCACCATAGTAGCATTCCGGTAGGTCTTCTGTTGCTCTGGTGTGGCTGCCAGGGGCATGAAGCTATACAGCTTCTCGAACATTCCTCGCAGAGAAGTATACAATGAGTGTAGAGGGCGCCCATTCGGCTTGATAGTGAATATATCATGCTGGAGTTGCAGAATCTGTCTCGTTTTTCTCTTGAGAATAAGTGGCAGCCAGAATATCCCACATATCTTTGGTTGAGGGCTGATGAAGGATATCATTGGCAATCTCAATTGCCAGAATTCCAGATAGCCATACTTTGGTGTATGCATCATCTGCCTCCCACGAGGCATTGACTCCAGTCTTCTCAGCAGGCTCTTCTTCCGTAAGAATGTGCTTCTTACCAGTCGACTTCATCATACTCATGAACTGCATAGCCCACAGTTCATAGTTCGACCCATCCATCTTCACAATTGGCGCGGGACCTCGGAATGCGCCTATTGATGGAATATCTGCCTTGCTTTCTGACATATTGATAGTAGAAGACTGAAGTGGTAGACTGAATATATATATGATCATCTACACGGACATGAATGGGTTTAGTTGCATGTGTAGACTCAAGCAACCAAACCCATTACTTTGGAGACTCTCGCGCTTGACTTAGGTTCGGTCTGTGCACGATCTTCAATCGATTATGCACAGGTCTATGGCAGATCCAGAGTCAACAACACACGTGCAAGAGCACGCAAGCAGGTCCTGGTGCACAGCGAGCACGCGCTCAGCAACCAGAGGGATGCACGCACATGCACTGCGTGCTGGAGAGATGCGCTGCGCGCTGGAAATGTGCACTGCATGCGCTGGAGAGATGCGCACAGCAACCAGAGGCGCATTGCACGCTTCGCGCCGGAGGGGCGCACTACGCTGGAGGCGCGTGTCACGCGCTGCACGTGTCTACACTGGAAAGATGTCGTGGTCTACGCGAGAGAGGCGCAGGACCGGTGCAGGACCAGCGGCGCGAGACCGGCGATGCAGACCCGGCGGAGAGGGAGGCTTGACGGTGGGGATAGGGCTAGGGTTAGGGTTTCGAGAACTCCGGTCTAGGACCGTCGCTCTGATACCATGTTGGGAAAAATAAAGAACATGTTTATTCCACCAGCCCTAGGCTCTCTTATATAGGAGAGTAGCCTATGGGTAATTACATAAAGAGTACGACGGGAACGGAAAATACAAAAAAAAAACTACATAAGTAGAAAATATATGTTTACAATTGGCAATCTCAATTGTCAGGGTTCCAGATAGCCAAACCTTGGCACATGCATCATCTGCCTCCCATGAGGCATTGACCCCAGTCTTCTCAGTAGGCTCTTCTTCAGTAAGAATGTGTTTCTTACCGGTTAATTTCATCATACTCATGAACTGCATTGCCCACAATTCATAATTTGAACCATCCATCTTCACAATCGGTGCTGGACCTCTGAAGGCGCCGATAGATGGGATGTCTGCCTTGCTCTCTGACATAGTGATAACGGAAGACTGGGTAGTAAACTGAAGGTATGATCGTCTACACGGACATTAATGGGTTTAGTTGCATGTGTAGACTCAAGCAACCAAACCTATTACTTTGGAGAAGTGCGCGCGGAACGAGTTCTGATGTTATGCACACGCGCTTGACTTAAGGTTTTGCGTGCACAGAAGTCGAGACCTTTAGAAGGTCACATGCAGGAGACGCGCGTTGGGCACGTGAAGATCACGCACACAGATCACGTAGAGGACGCGCGCAGGGTCACGCGCAGGGGCACAGCGTGCAGGGGCACGATGCTCAACCGATCACAGCGCGCACAGATATCGCGCAAGTACGCAGTGCGCACAGGCCAAGCGCGATGCTCAGCCGCACCGTGCGCACAGCGCACACCGCGTGAAGGAAGCGCATGGAGGCGTGATCGGAGGCGGAGGCACGAGATCGGGGGCGGAGGCGCGAGATCGGAGGCCCGAAGGGGGCACACGGAGGCGCGAAGGAGACGCGCAGAGGAGGCGCGTGATACAGGAAGGCGCGGAGGGCTCGAAGGTGGGGCTAGGGTTAGGGTTTGGCTCGAGAACTTCGGTCTAGGACCGTTGCTCTGATACCATGTTGGGAAAATAAGAAAACTTGTTTATTCCATCAGCCCTAGGCTCTCTTATATAGGAGAGCAGCCTATGGGTAAAATACATAAAGAGTCCAACAGAAAATAAAATTATAGGAAAAATACAGAAGTGAATAATATCTCTCTACAATATTAGAATGTAAAACATACTCAATCATGCAAGGCAAGACGTTAGTTGCAATAACAAAAAGCATCCGAGCAAGGGGGCACCCCTGCCTTACCCTCGTTGAGGCTAGAAAAAACCTCCCTCAGGTTGAGCATTAAGAAGCACAGAGTATGAAGCTGTGAGACACAACGTTTCATACACGAGATCCAGATATCTGGGAACCCCCATCTAGCCATTGTCGCCCACAAAAAATGCCATTCAATTGTATCATAAGCCTTCGAAAAGTCCACCTTCCAAAGCACCCCATTCGATTGTCGTCTTTTCTAGTCTGTAATAATCTATGTCATCATAGTCAAGTTGTCAGTAATCTGTCTACCCGAGATAAAAGCATATTGGTGCGGTCAGATGATGTGATCTA
Organism: Ottelia alismoides; assembly: GCA_037367405.1. NCBI lineage: Eukaryota > Viridiplantae > Streptophyta > Magnoliopsida > Alismatales > Hydrocharitaceae > Ottelia > Ottelia alismoides. The sequence continues at coordinate 211,016 of JAZKJV010004173.1, read as the reverse complement.
TAACCATGTTCAGCATGTACTAATCCGATGCAATCTCGAGATCAAAGAACGTTACCATAAAAAGGCCTTCTAAACCTTTCGACCGTGAAGTAACCATCTGCGCACGTTTAATGGTCTAGAGTCTCCAAAAACCCATTAATCACAAGCAAATCCTCCAAAAGCATCAGAAATTCTGCAAAATACTGGTTCTTCTGGGCAACATGAAACTAAGGCAACCCCCCATCCAGCTCCATGAGCTTCCTAACGATCACGGAGCAATTCCCATCAAAACTATCAAAGAAAGCAAACTTGGGAAGTGCATACCAAGCGCACCTTAGCCAGTGCAAACATCCGGCCAAAATTGGAAGCCATTGTTATCCCCTAGAAACAGTTTCATGAACGAGGGAGCATAAAACAAATGCCCCTTTTAGACCTTTGATGTTGCACTCACAACTCCAACATATAATAATAGATCCAAAGAGATCCCATAAATGGTGTGAATCATCGCGCTCAACAGCTCATAGCCACCACTGCCGATGTGGGCCGCCTACTTTGCCAAAAGTACTCCATTCATCTCCTTCAAACTCAAAATCTTTAGCCTTCTATCCTCCTCCATGAGCATTGAGATCTTCAACCTCTAACAACCATGGTTTCAGATTTCGTGAAATTCCGTCGAAGTTTCGGTTTCCACATGGGACCGAAATTTCTAGCGAAATGGCGACATGGGGGCCTTCTCAGGTCATTCTTTCACAAATGATGGCCGATATGGATGAAATTTTGTCAAAATTTTGACGAAATTTTGCTAAAATATCGTATCGACATGGTGTTGATATGACATCCGATACCGATATTTTAACCCTTTCCAACAACAGCCCTTGCAATTCCCCAAAAGAAGCCCAAAAGAATCTCCTCATCAACACTTAAAGCCTCCCCATGACACCAATCTGGAAGGAGGCGTATAGACAAGAATAAGATCGGGATGGCAAACAGAACCATCCCATTTTAGCTCCATCTTCTCCAACACAGGAAGTCAATCCGCTTGCTTCAGCCTACTCCAACAAGTTATAATTCAAGTTAAACAATCGAGAGCACCCTCTTTAAGTATGAAGGAAAGCCGAAAAACCCGTCACATCTCCCTCATCGGTTTAAACGAGAACAAATAACGAGTTACCATCGTTGATCCATATCCCAGACACCATCCTAAACAACTCAAGCATAAGAGCAACTACCTATGTTGTACAAATGTTGCCTCTACTTCAAACGGACAGGTATGAATAAAGATATAAGTGTCGCAGTATCCTTATCCATTTTTAGATATAGATATAGATATTGACGAATATTAAACTATGTTATTATATCCTTAAAAGAGATTAATGGGATTGCCCCCTTGGGGTCATTTTCGGTGTTTTTTTTTATTTTTTTTTGAAAAATATCGCCATGTTTATTCATCCCTATATCCCTCCTATATGCCATTCGAATTTCCTCAGAAATAGAGATTCCTACGGCCTCCATCCAGACAGTCATTTTCTAATGGTCGCATGATTTTTTAAATCGATACTATCTCGATGGAGGTCGTAAGAGTCTCTGTTTCTGACGAAATTCGAATGGCATATAGGAGGGATATAGGGATGAATATACACGGTGATATTTTTCAAAAAAATAAAAAAAAGTCAAAAATAGGGGGCGGGGACATGGCTGCCCCAAAGGGGCAGCCCCATTAAATCCTCCTTAAAAATAGATACAAATCACATATGAATACTATTAGAAATAGTCTATAGATTCGCTTAAATATACATGAATTAGAAGGAATACACATGATGCAAATATATTGAATGTGTTTATATCATATTAATTATATCAAAAATGGTGAAAGAAGGTATAAATTATGTTATATATGGTTAAAAATAAATTTACAACTATACTTATATATGAAAACAGATATATGGATACATATACATATATCAAAATGATATTCTCATTCGTGTCCATTTTAAAACAGATATGGATGCAGTTATCAAAATCTTTATAAAACGAATTTGTGACGAATCAGATATGGATATATCCTTATTAGTTTGCATCCATTGCCTTCACACGTAAAATCATGTCGTCAACATACTGTATGATTGGCATATAAACATTTCAAATGCTAAAACCCGAAAAAGCCAACATCCACCATCCTGGTAACCATTCTGGTAAAAGCATCTGCTACAAGAACGAAGAGCAGTGGTGCCAGTAGGAAACCTTGGCAAACCCCCCTTTACGACTGAAAGAAACCCCCTACTTGCATACCATTCACCATAACGGCATAAAAAGAATTCATCACACATCTACTTCATCCATCCAATCCACTCGTTAGGAAAACTCGTGTGATGTAGATACACCAAAATGAACATCAAATCTATACAGTTGTAAGTCTTGGAGAAGTCAACCTTCCACTAAAAATGCTTAGTCTTTTTCCACTTCCATTCAACAATATTCTCTGAGGTCATCACAACCCCATCTATCATGTGTCTGGGTGATTGTTGTATTTATGGATCAATTACGGAACCAAGAACCCATCGCAATCTGTTGGCCAGCACCTTCTTCATTGTGAGATATAAGGCATTCGACAAACCAACAGGATGGAAGTTGTCCATCTTCCACACCACATCCTTCTTCAGCAGACGGAACAAGAGAGAGTGATTCAACCTCCTAAACGCGTGGTTTTCTTGTCATAGCTCGTCGACAACATCCAAAGTCTCATGGCAACCAGATCCCATGACTCCCAAAAAAACCAGAAAAACATTCAGACTCAACGATCCATCTGCATTCATATCGAAAACCACCCTTTGCCCCTTCGACAGAGAAAAAGGTCGCATCAACTCCTCATATTGCAACTCTAAGTACCGTGGAATATCTCTACCCTCTCATCCGGCACCAACACCATGAACAAAAAGATTAAGCACACAGAAACAGTGCCTTACGACCAAGGTTGCAAAAATCGATAGTCGATACTCAGTCGGTTGGGTTATTGACTAAGGACTAATCAATAGTCAGGCGACTAATCGGACTTAATCGGGCTTTAATTGGCTTTGAATTTTCTTTAATTATTTTAAATATATAAATCATTTTATACATGTATTCTTATATATTTACATAGATTTGTACATTTTTTATGCTATCATAAATGAAAAAATGAAGTAATTGAATTTAAATAAAACACTAAGCGTATTAAAATAAATTTGCTTTCAAGAAATAAAAAAATAAAAAACATGATATCTCCAAGCAAAAATCGATCGACTAGTTGACCTAGTCGAAAATAGTCAATACTCGGTCGATCACCCCACCTACTAGACTACTCGGACCTACTACTCGGCCAGTCGGGAGACTTTTACAACACTGCTTACAGCATCCCCATTGGCCCAGTCCCACTCCAACTACTTCCCAAACACCTTAATAGAGTGCATCATATTACGCTTCCTTCATACGCATGCTAAAGCATGGAAGTATCAGGTGTTTGCAATCCCCTCGTTCAACCACATCTGCCTCGACCGTTGTCGCCGATCAATCTCCATCTTCTCGCACCTTGGTGTTCTCTCCTCCTCCAACAACCCTCCACGTGGTCAACCTTTACATGGGCCTCCTCCCTACACCACCCTCCCCCCACGCTCATGAATCTCTCTCTTGAGTTGCACAAACATACTATTTAGAGACCTAAGCTTCTCGGCTAGCGACTTCAATGCACACTTGTTCACCATCTAACCATGGAAACGGAGCAAGACTTTCTCACGAAAACCCTTTTCCTACAACCATAAGCCCTCAAACCAAAACAAGTTGTCCAAATGGTGGTCATACCCCCAAATCCCAATAGATCATGTATGATCTGAGTGTAATCGAGGCCTCGACACCACATTTGTCCAAGGAAAGCTCTTCAAAAATACCACAGGGACAAGAAACGGGTCTGGTCAAGACCTCGACGAGGTGTTCCATCAAGTATACCTCGAGTTAGCGATATCCAAAGCCTCCATAGATATTTTTGTCACAAAACCAGAAAAAGAAGAGGATCCAAGGGCCACCCATCCGCAGTCACGCAACGAGGAGCAAATAAAGTGACATTAAAGTCAACACCCATAATCCACACTGGATTCGAAAACTGAGACCTCACCAATCAAAGCTCATCCCACATCTCTGTCAAAGTAGGTGTCCTCGACGGGCCACGTACCATATAAACTAGCATGAGGAGATCATCTAAGTGCCTCTGTAACAGAATAGATAAGACCCATGTAGCACATATTGAGTCCAACTACAACAAGTTGTCATTCCACCCTACCATCATGCCTCCCGAAGCACCCACTGAAGGTATTGCTTGAAGTCAAATAGTCTAGATCTTGCCACTGCTCTCCACAAAACCTTGTCCCAAGTGATGCAGTGTGGAACTAAGAATTAGGGCAAAATTAGGATGTTTATCCCTTCTAGGTTTTCCATCCATATAATTAGAGTTTAATTAAATTAGGGTTATGTTAAGTTTATTTCGGCTAATTAAGTCCATTGCAAATTTTACTTATAGTTGAATAATGAGATCACATTTGATCTCAAATTGATTAGTTAGTCGGTTATAGTTTATTTAAGAATCAATTAGAATTTATTTTGCCTTTTCTTTTCTTTATAAATTTTGTAATCCCGCAACCTCCAAATAAAGGGGGTGGTAACCCATTGTTTTAAGCAGTAAAAGATGAAGTTGAAACTAAATTGGAGTTTCTCCAACTTATCTCCCTCCTCCCTGAAATGCTTACGAGGGAGCCTCCCAAGGACACCATTCCACACACATCTTGCAATCCCGACGTTGATGACCCCAACAGCAACAGCATTAACAAGTAAACTCCCTAATGAATCCACTTACATCCATTGTACATATCTGCAGTGTCGAACAATCTTCCGACCCTAGTCATCGTCATCATCCGCCATTCACCAACAGCACGATGGCCTCAACATGCGCAATCACCCCTCCAGGCCCAACCTAACGAGAACCAAGACTAGCGGAAGCAAAAGAGACTGGAGCAGGAACCCATGCACCCCCCAAGAGGGTCCTACCCAGAACCTAACAGGGTCCCCCAATCCGTATCCTTCTATCATCGTATCCGTTTTTAAGCATATATGGACATGAATATTTTATTTTAACGGATGCAGATACATATATGGATATGAGCTTTTATTCTTTTTGCAGATACGGATAAGCATGCATATATTGTTTTAATTTTTTTAGGATATGGATATGGATATGATTATATTTTTTGATGGTTACAGATACGGATATTTGTGCTATTGAATTTGTATGTATATTGTATGTACATACATCAACATGTGTATCTCCAGATATGTTACAGAATTACCTACAATATGTTGCATCTGGAGTCATTAAAATATCAGAAGAAAAATACGGATATTTATATTATTCATATACAAGTTATTAAAATTAGTATCATACTATATTTTCTTTTTATTTTATTTTATAGTCTTTATAATTTGTTAATTTTGATTTAATCAGTTATTAATTCAACTTTACAAAAACAATTCTATTGAATGCAAGCGTTTGAAAACATTTCTTATCTACAGGATAATGTGTTTATGTTTTCTAAATATTTGTATCTGAATCATGATTAGGTTGCAATTTCAATATCCGCAATGTATCCATTTATGTATATGTATATTGATTTTAAAATGGATAAGGATATGATAATACATATATATGTATACGTCTGTTTGCATCCTAGGTCTCGATCACCATGTGCTTCTACCCTAAGGCAATCCTACATTTGACAATGCACTGAAAGGTACACAGTCACCACCAGAGAGCCCTGGTATCGCCCCTAACATCGCCCTTTCCTTTCCCTAGAGTAGTGCTCGTCATACTTGTCGCGAACACGAGAATAATCAACTAAGTTAGGAGAACAAGTGAGATCAATATGCATTGCTTTATTATATAGAAACATATAAGAAGTAAACATTCATATAGTATTTATACACTTATAAATTTGCATATTGGGTATGCAAAAATATTATGCATGTATAAGGAGATACATGCATATGTATATTTTATATTTCTTAAATGGACCTCTAATGGAGAGGTCCATCCCACCCTTTCTTAAAAAATATATGCATATGTGATTAAGAGAATCTTCCTTGGGGGTCTAAAAAGAAAGATCCTCATTAGAAGAGTAGCGAAGACAAGAGTGTCGCTGAGGTGACCCATACGAAAACTCTCCTTTAATCAACGAGTACCCACAATATAATAATAAGCAATTAATAGTCAAAAATGTGAGGCACAATTTATTATACTCTACAAACACAAGTGTATAGTATGTAAGCATGTGTAAAGGTCGATCCACAGAGAGCAAACTGGGAAGCCTATGATTATTGCTAATCAATGTGCATTATGTACATACTTGTCATTTTGTTTTGTGGGTTATATATTTTTTTCTCTTTTTAAATTAAATTAATAACAAATGTAACTATATAATTTAATATATAAATAATATAGATATATATATATATAATATATGTATATGTATTTACATATAAGAGAAGGATATAAGAAAAAAAGAGAAAATCAAATACGAATGGGAGTACATATATCTGTGTGTATTTTTTGGCTTTAAATTTTATAATTTTTTTGTTTTCTTTTTATATTTTCTGCTTTTTAATTTCTTTTTCTTTGTAAGTACATAATATAAGAATATATAAGACTATATATGTAATATAGGCTAAGATAATTATAAATACTAATAAAAATAAACAAATTAGGAAATAAAATGTTTTGGGTTTTATATAATTTTTCTAATATTTTTGTGATTTTTCTGAAATCTTTGCATATTTTTATGTATTTTTAAAATAAAAATAGGGATATTTACACCTATAACCCTGAGTAGTTTCGTAATTACCCCAAAAACCCTCGATAATTCATAATTACATGAGTAACCCCGAATAATCTTTAACTCTTACATAGCATAATCATGTGTTATGTTCCGTTTGGTATGATCGTTATATTTAACGGCTTCCGTGAGAAAAAGAGGAAATTGCCCCTAATGTTCATTTTATTTACAAATCATGCCCAGGCTGGCCCTGAGTCCGAATCCCCCCCCCCCCCCCGGCGCACCGACCCAAGCTCCCCTGACCCCCTCCCACCGCTCCCTCCCGAGCTCGCACCCAGCCACCGACCCTCCGCCAACCTCCATCCCAGGTCGGCCCCGAGCCCTCGTGACCCCTGCCTCGACGAGCTCTTCCGACTCTCCATCCCAGGTCGGCCTCGAAGCCCCCCCCCCCCCCGGGCCACGCATCCGAGCCACCTCCATCCCAGGTCGGCCCTGAGCCCCCCCGCCGACTATAATCAGGATCAGATCTTAAGACCCAACTAATTTCCTCTCGATTGCTCAAATTACAACAGAACAGAACCAAATTAGAACCCTATTTCAGAGAACAAGGTTCTCTTAATAGAAGCATCGGGCTGTTTACTAAGAGCAATCTAAGACTATTCAATCGATGTATGCCTATTTCGAGCATCATCCAATTTGCATCATATCAAGTTTTAACATTCGATTTCATCAGTTCACTTCTCAAACACAGATATGAAATTATTCACCAGTGAATCTCGTGAGTGAATGATGATTGATCCTTACTAACGGTGAAGAATGGAATCACTCCCTAATCCGTGATGGATCAGACGTGTAGAGTAAGATGTGTGAGTGGGTGTGATCCTGTGCGCCGTCTCTGCCTACATCCCACCCCCCAACCCCCCGGGGTCTCCGCCTGCACAGTGCACACCCCTCCACCCCCCAAGCCCCGTCTCTGCCTGCATCCCCCCAACCCGTCTCCGCCCTCCCAACCCACGTTCAGAGCTTGCGCCCCCCACCCAGTTCGAAGCCCGCAAGCCCTTCGGAGCCCCCACTGCCCATCGTCGCCCGCCTGCGAGTCCCAGGGAAAGGCCCGCGGGCCCCTCGGAGCCCCCACTGCCTGTTGTCTTCCTCCTCACCCACGTCCTCTCCTTCCATTCTTTTTTCCTTTTTCTTTTTATTTTTAGTTAACACCAACCGTTAAATCTCAGATTGGTTAGATTAACTCAGCCATCTGGTTGAGTTAATGAACCAAATGTGTGTAAAATGGAGCAATTATTCAGGATTTTTTGGTGTAAATTCGTGATTATCGAGGGTTCCTGGGGTAATTACGAAACTACTCAGGGTTATGGGTATAATTATCCCTAAAAAATATCCCAAATCAAGAGTTAAATAAATAGGCAGAATTGATTTGAAGATTAAAAATAGATAAAAATCCAAAATTCTTCAAATCATATTTAATAGATAGATATTAAAATAAATAAAACTCAGAAACAAAGATAAATATTTTTGGGATTTGGGGGAATTTTATATCTTTTTTTACTAGATTTTGGAGTTTTTAATTTTATGGTTTTTCTTTTTCTATTATTACGGATTTTTGATCTGTAGTTAATATAGAGCATAATAGACAATACATAATCTTTTTTCGGATTTTTCGAGGTGCTTTAATTTTTTTCTGGCATGTTTAAGTCTAAACAGGGGCAAAAACGTGCTCTTTTGATTTTTAATAAATAGTTAAAATGCCTAAAATGTAAAACTAAAGATATGGCGTGAATGTACATGCTAGCAGGCATTTAACCCTATTTTTGCATAATTTTTGGAGGACAGATGCTATATTTAATAAATGAAATAGAAGCACAAAAATACATGACCTGGGAAAGGGCATATTTGCAATTAAAATTAAAGTCAGGCTTGCGGTGCAAATATTCCAAAAACATACAACTTATATTTGAATTTAGTGGACTATTTATAAATACAAAAACCCACGACGGTATTTCTGCAAAATGACCAACTCACATGGGAGGGCACGCGAGGTGACCTGACATGGACTCGTATGCAATATCCAATAAGTTCAGGGACCTCCACGTAATTTTTCCAAATTTATTAACATTACGAAAACTATTTACAAGACTAATAAATAAAAGAAAAAATGTAGGGGTTGATTTTGCAATTTACCCCCTTCTTTACGTGCGAGGGAATGGTTGGGATCATTTCACTTGGACACATAGTGCTTCCTCGACGCGCAATGACAGTTCAGCGATGAAGGGGTGTGATTAAAGTGGGCCCCTGATCGGACGATTCTGTGGGGCCACGATCGGACGGCTCAGACTTGATCTGGAAGCGCCCTCTTCATCGGACGGTTGTTGCTGCTTTGGAAAAACGGCGTGTTCCCCGACCTTCGATCGACAATTTCTCCTTCCTTTGGCGATCTTCTTCGATAGTTCTTGGCTCTACATGACCGAGGAGGTCTTCCGCAGCTAGTGATGGGCTCGAGAAGGTCCAGGACCCATCGATGGGGTATTGGCACGTCATGGAATATGGATCTCCTGGAGACCCTCTACAAGTTCGTTCTTGGCCGAGGAAGGGTCCTTCAGGGTGCGGGACCTGCATGAAAAGATGCTAGGGCTCGAGGCGATGGTCCTCGGCCTGGATTAAAGCTGAAATGCGTTGATATGGAGATGGATGGAGAGGTCCCGGTGATAGGTGGCGGATTAACCCCGATTCGTCGATCGAGACATGATCGGGTGGTCCAGATGGATCGGTCAGATGAAGAACGCGTAGAGAAACGAAGTGGGATGATCGGGATGGTCGGAAACAACAAATAGCATAGTGAAATGGTCGGAGACCTAGCGGCTCCGACGAACGAAGGATTTGGAACTACAGCTATCCTATTGGATTAAATGCGAAACTAAATATGGATAAAAAACGTGAAATGAGAAACTACCTAGAAATGTAAAAATGTGCAGCTCTTATACCTGCGTTGAAGCAGGGAGCAGGATGGTTGAATGACCACCGTGGATCATCGCCGCTTCCTCGCTCCGCCATCTCCGAGCTCGGGGAAGGTCTCCTCTGCCACATGGCCTTCAACACACACGCAAGGACACAAGATGGAGCTCCAAGGGGGATAAAAATCGAGCAAGGAAGAAGAGGGAGTTATTTATAAACAGAGCTGAGGATCCTTATTGTCTGATGATTTGGGAAGAATGGGGACTATATATAAGGGATTGAAGGATATGCGTGGATTAGGGATGATCAAAGAAGAGTTTGGTGAAAGATCAACTCAGATCTGAGCGATTAGATGATCGAGAAAAATGGGAGAAGACATGTGTCTTCTCGTCTGACGGGGGTAGGTGACCTCGGTCGAATAGTTGACCCAGGTCAACTAGGGTTTGATTCTGGTCTGGAAAATTCCAATGTGGAAATTATTGGTAAAATAATTATTAAATCGATAATGAATTAATTAATTTTAGAGTATAAAATAAAAAAATATTTGTTATTTTATGTAGTATGTATTTGCTATTTTTTATTTTTATGAGGTTATTTATTATAAGTTATTATTTACAAGTATACTTACAGGTATATTTAACTATATATTCTATATTTTATTTTTATTTTGTATTTCAAATTTTATTATTTTATTCTCATATTATATATATTTATAGCTTATTTTTATATATTCAAATATATTTTTATTGTATTTTTTCTGATGTTATTTGTATACTTAAATAAATAGAGGTATATATTATATAGGTATAAGTATAGGTATTTCATCTATATATTTATATAGGCTATTTTATTTTTGTGTTTTCTTTACGATTTTATTATATCCTAAATATATACATCTATTATAAATAATATTTACAAGATTATAAAAATATAAAATTGTAAAAATAATTAAGAATAAATAAAATGAATATTTTATTCAGGTATATTGTACAATAGGGGCCCAAAACCTAACTTTCATACCTTAACTCCAAATTGAGTGAAACCACATTCATTAAATAGCTAATAGAAAGTTATATACAATTAAAGATTGATTTCGATGTATTTTGAGTTTTTATTTAGAAGATATGGGTATGGAAAGTTTGGGTTTTGGATTTTTATTCTGAGTATATAATGTACACTGAGTATTATTTTATTGCAAACTCAAATTTGCATTTTCATTTGTAATTTTATCTACAACTTTCATGTACAAAGTTTCTTTATTTGAGGTATAAATAATAGAAAATAAAATAGGTCCCAAAAATGTAAATTTGATGAATAAAAAAATAGAGTTCTTATTGTCTTGTTGGCCCTTATCTCCCCTTATTTATTTCTTGTCGACCAATTCAATTCTTGACTTGGTCTCGAGGTTTAGGGTCATAAAATACCTTTGGTATCTTATTTTTTCTGTTCATTCTTTGTTCTTTTATTTTGGCTTTAAACAATGTAATTTTTGCAATAATTATATAATAAATAATGGATGCTAATTTGTACAAAATAATGATATTTACATGCATTTGGCGAGGGTTTAAAGGCCAAAATGAAATAATAAAGGTGACGAAATGGAGATTCATCACCCACCTATACTTGCCTTTACTAGTCCCTAGCAAACACTTATACAATGAGTGCAGAAAATAAAAATAAAGAAAAGGAAAGGAAATAACTTAAAATAATTGTTGACTTTTAAACTAGTCTTTAATAAAGTCAGTTTCGAGCTCAGAGAAGGCCTTTGGATTAATGGTGTGTTCGGAACCACATGGAAGTCGGGAAGTGTGACATAGAGCCCTTAGATTCCATACTCCTATTATCCAGTTCAACTCACAGCCAAGTCAGAACCATCCTCTCAATCGCATGCTCTTACTACCTTGAAATGATAGAACCATGTGTGTGAATTTGTTCAGCTATTCCCAGACAAAATTGTTGAACTGTCAAGGCGTCTGCTCTTCTGGTAGCTCGTCCTCGTGGAGATAGATATTCCCTTCTAAGGTCATGTGTTCCTGGTCTTTACAACCGAATGGGGGGAGAAGTTAGAAGAATGGGAAAAGAAGTGGAAATGGACCAGTGTAGTCTTCACTCCTTTGTGAAATCGGTCAGTATAACCAATTCTTCACCAAGAAGCAAGCTTTTTCTGAAGCTCAATTTTTTTGTGAAATTTTTGGATATAGGATTCTTTGGATATTTTCTTTGACTTTGTATAGCTTCTGCATTCTCGTTTATGTCCCGGTAGATATAGCATCTTTTTGTTCCACCCATTTTTTGGGGTCTTAGAAAAAGTTGCGCCGGCAGACCATTCCTCATTCGAAGCATTATCTCAATCCGTCTCCAATTTTTAGATATCATTGTTATCGAAAGAAATTGGTTAGAGTACCGGTGTCGGCAATCCCCGAGAATGGTTCCTGAGCCACCCTTGATGAAGCAGGCTTGCATCGTCTTGACATAGACTCAAAGATTTTTCAATAGTCCATCTGAATCGAGCTAAGTGCTAGGTGTGAGGTTTCCAATCAAGTCATTGTCTCAAAAATCTTACGGATTATATCAAAGGTCCTAGTTAAGCACATTGAATTGACTCATTAACATAGTCTTATGGAACCTAAAGAATTAAGTCAAGGTGACATGAAACATCTGCACTTCCAGTCAATGGGTTCCTCTGAAATTAAGTGTATTAAGGTCCATTCCAAGCTCCAATCTTCAGACTGCATTTGGACTTGTTCAATTATCTAGGTTATCCAAAAAAATGCAAATGTTATGTACAATGCAAGAAAGATATTTTTGTGATGCAGTTTTCCAGTTTTGATCTTTTTTATGGATTTTTGAAAAAAAATTGCAATTTTTATGCAATTTTTGAAAAAGATTTTGCAATATTTTTAGAATTTTTGGATTTTGCAAATTTTTAGGGATTTTTTAAAAATAAAAGGTTTTTGGAATAAAAGATAGGTACAACTATTTACACGGGAGTGCATCTATTATTTACAGGAATTGAGATTTAAAGGATTTACCCAAGAGTTAGTTGATTTTATAGAAATAAATATACAGTTGGTGAAAAATGTTTATTTATTAAGATGGTGTGTATATTCCTCAACTTATTTGAAAATGATTTTTCAACCAAATTTGAAAAGTATAGTTCAAAAAAATTTTGCAAATAATTTTTACAAACACTTGAAAACCATTGCAAAGTATTTTATTTCACACGAAGAAAAGAAATTTTTAAAAAACAAATAATTTTACAAAGGTTGAAAATATTTTACAAAATATTTTTCAAATAGTTTTCAAAATATTTTCAAATAGATTTTCACGCTATTTTTCAAACATTTTGCAAAACATATAATCAGTATATACAAAAAGAATTTGAGGAATAATATACATCTTTTTATTAGTTGATTTAATGAATTGGGTGTGTGTGTGTGTATATATATAGTATTTTAGCCATATTTATTGTGAAAATATGAAAGTACGAGTTATGGCTAAAGTAAATACAACGTATATACGACCCCCCTATACTTAGCTTGAGTTATGTTCTCACAGATCAGAGAGAACAAGAGAAGACATAACTCATACTGAGTATAGAAAAGCATATACTACAACGACTAAAGAATGATGAACGAAAGAGTCAAAAAATGAGAGGTTTGTCGTCCCCCCTATACTTAGGATCAAATAATCCTAAGTATAGCAGACTGTATCTACATGCAGGGAGGGTCGAGGGTATGAATGAACAACTCAACGATTCATCATGCCTTCCCTATACTTAGGGTAAGATATCCCTAAGTATAGACAGGAATATCAGCAAGAGAGGAGACGAGTGGTGAGATAAGGAATGAACATGTGAAGTCACTCATCCCCCTATACTTAGGATGAAGTATATCCTAGGTATAGAGGCAACGAATGAGGAACTGAAAGAAGAAAAAGAAAATACAACATAAAAGAAGAAAAGAAGAAAATTAATGAAAGAGTTTTTGAGTAACATTATCTGAATCTTTCGATGCTACTGATGTTGTTGATGCTTCTTCCTTGCATATCATTTGGACTGAATCGACAACAGCCAAGAAAGTGTCATGCTCAAGGTATGGCTATAGTAACTGTAGAGATATATTATTTCCTTCTGTACTCTTCTTGTATTTTTCTTTTCTGTTGGACTCTTTATGTATTTTACCATAGGCTACTCTCCTATATAACAGAGCCTAGGGCGGATGGAATAAACAAGTTTTCTCATTTTCCCAACACGGTATCAGAGCGACGGTCCTAAACTGGAGTTCTCGAGCCAAACCCTAACCCTAGCCTCCACCCTCAAGCCCTCCACGCATGCCGCCTCGCGTCGCCTCGATCCTATGCACGCGGTGTCGGTGATCTGTTGTGCGCCGTCTCCTGCGCACTGCATCTCCGGTGCGTCGCACTCCTGTGCGCAGCACTCGCGCATCTTCCGTGTGTCGTACTCGCGCATATGCACGCTACTGCACGCACATCTGCACGCGCATCTGCGTGATCCTCTGCACGCACATCAGCTCGAGTGCGCCTGTGCGTGCCCTTGACGTGATCCTGCATGTGCATTTGCGTGCACATCTACGCGTGTGATCTCCATGCGCGTGCAGCCCTAGGCCAGCGCGCGTGCGACTCCAACCTCATTCCGCGTGCGCGTTTCAAGATTGATGGGTTTGGTTGCTTGCATCTACACATGCCGTGTAGACAAAATCATCTATTCAGTCTACTCCCCTAGTCTTCCTATATCATAATGTCAGAAAGCAAGGCAGATATTTCATCTACAGGCGCCTTCAGAGGTCCAGCGCCTATTGTGAAGATGGATGGTTCAAACTATGAACTGTGGGCCATGCAGTTCATGAGCATGATGAAGTCAACCGGTAAGAAGCACATTCTTACTGAGGAAGAGCCTGCTGAGAAGACAGGGGTTAATGCCTCTTGGGAGGCAGATGATGCATATGCCAAAGTCTGGCTGTCCGGAACATTAGCAATTGAGATTGCTAACGATATTCTCCATCAGCCCACTGCCAAAGCAATGTGGGACATTCTGACTGCTACCTACTCACAGGCAAAGAATGAGACGAAGATTCTGCAACTTCAGCATGACATTTTTACAATCAAGCAGAATGGACGGCCTCTCCACTCATTATACACGTCTTTACGTGGAATGTTTGAGAAGCTTTATAGCTCCATGCCTCTTACAGCTACTCCAGAGCAACAGAAGACCTATCGGAATGCCACTATGGTGGGTGTTTTCCTTGCTGCCCGTGATCCAGAGTACAAGGCAGCACGTTCCCAGATCTTGGCGGATTCTATTATTCCTTCTATGGAGGAAGCTTTTCATAGCCTGAGTCGTATCACTGTCCCTTCGTCTGCTACAAATCAGACCGCCTCAACCATGGCAGCCAATCGAGGTCGAGGAGGTCATCATCAGTTTCGTGGTCGTGGACCTCGAGGCAGAGGAGGCCGGGTTCGGCCATCATGTACTTTTTGCCATCGTTCTGGATACATTGAAGACACATGTTATTCAAAGCATGGGTTTCCTGCTTTTGCACGAGTCGATGAACAGATCGAGCCCCCATCTGCCTCATCTATGGATCAACGCTTTGATGATCTTGTAGCCCGTCTGAGGGGCATCATTCCTCCATCTAGTCCCGTTGCATCAACACCTACTTCTGAGAGTCACTCCGATGTCGCCGCATCTGCATCTGCATCCACCAGTACATCAGGTAGCACCTGCGCATTCACTAGCAGTAGTGGATCAGATACTTTAGAGTGGATTATGGACTCTGGTGCCACACATCATCTGTATGGTGATCAAGGTCTACTTACAGGATACAGACAGATTTCTCCAGGTTGTACTGTGGTTATTGCTAATAGAACACATTCCCCGATTACTGGTCAGGGGGAGATTAGACTGACACCATCCACGCATCTCAAGAATGTGTTACATGCACCTGATTTTTCGATGAATTCTTTGTCCATTAGCCAACTTACAAAGGATTTACATTGTCGAGCAATTTTTGATCCATCTTCTCTTATTTTCAGGACATCCTTACAGGCAACGTGATTGGGAGTGGCTATGAGCAAGGCGGCCTCTATCGCCTTAGTCCGACTACCTATGCTGGAACCTCATCTCTACCTGTTGGATCCATCTCCCCATTACTGTGGCACCTGCGCTTTGGACATCTACCACTTCAGAAACTGTGTCATGTGTTACCTCAGGTTTCACCTCACACGTCCATTCAATGTGAGGCTTGTCAGTTGGGAAAGCATCATCGGTCTACCTTTCCCAGTCGTTAGTGTCGGAGTAGTACCTCTAAGTTTGAGTTATTTCATGTCGATATCTGGGGTCCTAGTCGTATTCATGATCATCAGGGATACAGGTTTTATATAGTTATTGTGGATGATTTCTCTCGTGTGTCGTGGGTCTTTTTGTTAAAGAATAAATCTGAAGCGAGGAACATTATCATCAATTTCATTAATGAAGTTCGTAATGTTTTTTCTGCATCTGTTAAAATTGTGAGAAGTGATAATGCCCTAGAATTGTGTACTCAGTGAGTACCCTATCCAGTTATTTTTCATCTCAAGGGATCATCCACCAAACATCATGCGTCTATACTTCCCAACAAAATGGGGTTGCTGAAAGGAAACATCGTCATTTACTTGATGTCACCAGGTCGCTTCTTACACAGAGTCATGCCCCTCATTCTTTCTGGGGTGATGATGTTCTTACGGCATGTTATCTCATTAACCGTATGCCGTCATCTGTCTTAGGTGAGAAGATGCCTCTCTCTTGTTTTTCCTGACAAGGAATTATTCTCTTACTCCTCGTGTGTTCAGCTTGGTCGCCTTTGTCCACCAGTTGTCTCCTGGGACTGACAAGCTCTCTCCTAGGATTGTCAAGTGTCTTCGTCAGGTACTCAAGAACGCAGAAGGGGTACAAGTGCTATGATCCATTGCACAGAAGGTATCTAGTTAGTGTTGATGTTACCTTTTTCGAATCCGTTATGTACTTCTCATCTACAGGTGATCAATTGGTATCCTCTGACACTACTGATGATATATACATGCCACCACCACCACCACCAGCACCCCTACCACCTCCATCGCTACCATCTCCTACACCTCCTGTCATTGTGCCTGTTTCACCATTGCCATTCCACTGTACCCGTAGGCCTGCTTCTGCTCATGGTCACCGCTCATCGTCTAGCTCGCCGGAGGTATGTTCTGAAAATATTACCATTGATGGATCTAATGATTTTCCTGAGCAGGATGTGTTACAGAGGCCAGATGAGGAGACAGGTGATTTAGATGTACCTATTGCTTTACGAAAGCAGAAACGGAGCTGCGCGTCACATCCTATAGCATCTTCTGTGTGTTTGATCGCCTAACTGGAGAATTCAGTAACTTTGTGGTTGCATTGTCAGCAGTGGATATTCCACCCAATTACCAAGATGCACTGAAGGATAGTCGATGGCATCTAGCCATGGAGGAAGAAATGCCAGCTCTTCAGTCCAGAGGCACCTGAAGCCTTGTTCATGCACCTGCTGATGTGTCTACAGTTAGCTGCAAGTGGGTCTTTACAGTTAAGCAGAATGCAGATGGCAGCATTGACAGATACAAGGCACGCCTTATTGCTCGTGGCTTTACACAAACATATAGGGTGGATTATCTTGATACATTCTCGCCGGTTGCTCGCCATTCCACCCTACGGATCCTTCTTTCGGTTGCAGTTACTCGTGATTGGCCCCCATACCAATTAGATGTGAAGAATGCATTCTTATACGTGACTTACAGGAGAAAGTCTACATGCAACAGCCACCTGGATTTGCTGTTGAGGGGGAGTATCCTAAGGTGTGCAGACTTCATAAGGCTCTCAGACTTGTTTAACAAGGGTATAGACGTTCTAATGTTGATAATTCCTTGTTCGTACAGAAGACACCCAGAGGTATTATTGCGATTATGGTGTATGTAGATGATATTCTGATTACAGGCAATGATGAACAAGGAATCCAGAGGGTAAAAGAAATGATGGGTCATGAATTCGTCACCAAGGACCTTAGAGTTCTCAGATATTTTCTGGGACTGGAGTTTGCCAGAAATCCTCAGGTAATGACCCAGAGGAAATATGTCACTGACCTGTTGAGTGAAACATGAATGCTTGGTTGCCGACCTGCCACTACACCTATGGACCCCAGTATGAAATTATATGATGATGATACTGATGAGGTGGATAGGAGAAGATACAGAGAACTAGTGGGCAAACTTCTCTATGTTACCATTACCAGGCCCACTATCTCCTTTGTTGTTAGTCGAGTAAGCCAGTTTATGGAGCAACCACGTCAGGTACACATGGATGTTATACATATGATACTCGGGTACCTTAAGTCATCTTCAGGTGCGGGTCTGATGTTTAAGAAAGGCAAGGAGGTTACTATCTCAGCATGTGCAGATGCAGATTACGCAGGGTGTCCCAAGGATAGGAAGTCCACCACTGGGTTTGCTGTGTATGTTAGAGATTCTCTAGTCTCATGGAAAAGCAAGAAGCAAACGGTCGTAGCAAGGTCTAGTGTTGAATCAGAATATAGGGCTATGGCCCAGGTCAGTACAGAAATGATGTGGGTAAAGGATGTGCTTACAGATCTATCTATATATATATATAGAAGTCAGGCTCCCTATGGCTCTGGAATGTGGCAATCAGGCGGCTCTATTCATTGCAAATAATCCAGCATTTCATGAACGAACCAAGCACATTGAGGCAGATTGTCACTTCATACGTGATATGATTCAGAAGGGGTTTATTGTTACATCTCATGTTAGCTCAGAGGATCAAACTGCGGACATTTTTACCAAGGCATTACTTCGAGGGTCGATCCAGAAGTGTTCGTCCAAGCTGAGCATGATTGATATCTATGCTCCAACTTGTGGGGGGGTGTAGACATATTATTTTCACCTGTACACTTCTTGTATTTTTCTTTTCTATTGGACTTTTTATGTAGGCTACTCTCCTATATAAGAGAGCCTAGGGCGGATGGAATAAACAAGTTTTCTCATTTTCCCAACAGTAACTGATCGTTGACGACGAACGGTTGTGCGTCAGGCGACAAATCTAATATTCCAATGCTTTTGTTGTCACACATTTCTTGCACTCTAAATGGCCCTATCCATTTACTCTTTAATTTGCCCGGAAATATCTTCTTTGCATCAAATAGCCACACTTTCTGTCCAGTCTCGAAGATCTTTTATCTGATGTGCCGGTCATGCCAGCGTTTAACCTTCTCCTTATACAACAATGTGATATCATATGCAAAGTCTCAAAAATCCAGGAGCTTGTTCAGATCATCTTTTCTTTTCTGACCACTCTTTTGTGAGTCCAAATCACAGATATTACCTATCCATAATGATTTGTGGATTAATTTCACGGGCAGATAGTATGGCTTTCCAACACAAGACGGTAGGGTGACATACCTAAAGGAGACTTGTACGTGGTTATGAATGCTTAAAGGATGGAGTCCAAGAGTTGGGACCAATTCTTTCTGTCTGACTTTACAAGCTTTTGCAGGATCGTCTTGATTTCTCTGTTTGACAATTCGGCCATATCATTGGTCTAGGGATGGTAAGGAGACGCGACTTGATGCTCAATGTCGTACTCTTTCGCTAATTTCTTGACATCTCTATTAACGAAGTGACTACCCCTGTCTGATATCAGTATCTTCGGAATCCCGAACCGTGATATGATGTTTTCCCTCAGAAACCGACACATGGTATGGTTGTCTGCTGCTCTGGCGGAGATTGCTTCAGCCCAGCGACTCACATAATCAACGGCAGGAAGGATGTGCTCGTATCCCTGACTGTTTGGAAAGGGTCCCATGAAATCAATGCCCCAAGCTTCAAATACGTCTGAGATCTGAATGAACTTCAGGGCATAGAATCTTTAGCTGTAAGGGTACCTCCCAATCTCTGATAGTCAGTGAAGTGTTTAACAAATGTTGCAGCATCTTTAAATAGTGTCAACCACCAGAAGTAACACTGCAATACCTCTATTGTCGTTCTATCTCTGATGCAGCGTGGACCTGAAATATAGGGCCACCTATTTATTTAAATTATGGTAGTTAATTTTATTTACGTTTTTTAGGTCGTCGCAATTTTAATTAAATAATTGAGATCGCATGTGATCTCCAACATTTATTCCTAGATTTGATTTTAAATTTGGTCGGTTAATTAGTTAGAGTCCAATTAGGATAATTAGTGGTCAAATTAAATTAGTTTTCTATTTTTGTAATGCCATCCCTCCTATATAAAGGGATGAGGGTCCAGTGTTTTTATAGAGTCAAGTATTAAGAAAAATTGAGTTTATCTCATTATCTCTCCCTGTCTCTCCTCTCTCCTCCCGCGATCTCCACGTTCTTCTCCTTCAACCCTGCGCTACAGGCGTGTTCTTCTTCTCAACCCCTCTATTTTCTTCTACCAAAAATCCACCGTCAAATATTTTTATTTTTTCCATCGACGCCGATTCGATTTGCATCATTTGGTATCAGAGCATGGCCTACAGATCGTCCTCATGATCTGACGATCCGTCCAGACGCTCGCACCGGCATGCATCAAGGGATCATTGTTCATCCGAGCAAACACGACGAACCATCTCCACCATCGCCGCCTACAACAAGGAGACGGAGCACATGCTACGTGATTTGCAAACCAACTTCCATTCCATGTTTCGAGATCTAATGGCTAACTTTGAGGCCTTCCGCGACGCCCAATCAAAGCCTCCACCCGTCGAAGCCGCTGCCGTGAACTTTGACGAAGAAAACACCGTTGTGGAAGACGAACCGGCTGCTGTCCAGATTTTTGATGAAGAAAATCTCGCCGTCAACGACGAAACGACCGCCGTCCAGGCCGTTTTAGAAGAAAAAAATGAAGAAACAGTGGCTGTCCCAGAGTTTTCAGATCAGCCCCCATCACCTACGGCGTCTCCGATGGCAACCCCAACCCCCACGGCGGTTCCTCAAGCCGTCCAGCCCCTCACCGCACCACCGGCGGCCCCTCCCGCCACTCCGGCAACTCCTCCAGGCCGCCCGCCGCCCCCAGTTTCGCCGGCACCTCCTCCTCTGGGCACCAACCCATCCCTTCCCACGGTTCCCCTCCTCGTCCCGCGATCCACCAGCCCACCCGCACCACTTCCCCTCTGCCCCACCAACGCCTCACCACCCAGGTGTGATCCTCCCCGCCGCCCTCGTCCTTCCTTGTCCCGCGCCCAGCGCTCAACGCGCCCGCAACCCCTTCCTGCACCACCCCCTGTCCCAAACCCCAACAGATGCGCCGAGCCCCCCCCCCTGTGCCGCCGCCTTCCCCATTCCCACTCCCGCACCCTCCACGCTGCCACTCCTTCCCTTCGCCAGGCCCCCCCTCGCCTCCGCCAACCGCTCACCACCCTCCCCTCGCAACCGGCCTCGCCCCCGCGCCCTCCCCTCGCCGCCCCTCCGCCAACAGTCACCCCGCACCCTCCTCTCGCCACCCCTCCACCAGCAGTCCCCACGCTATCGCCGCCGCCTCTCCCGTATCCGAACTCGCCTCCTCTGTCCCCTTATCGATGTGTAGCCCCGCACAGCCAGGCAGTTTTCCCGCCTTCCACACGAGAAGGATGCGGTCGTATGGACCCCCGCCGGCAACACCTCCGTCAACCTCGGTCCCGCCGCCTTTTGCTGAGGAACGAAGAAACCCTATCGGGTGATATCTCAACCAAAGGAACCGAATCCCTCAATTCTAGGGAATTGAGATTGAATGGGAAAAATTGCAAAGAAAAATCCCAAGAATTCCCTAATTGCAGAAAGGCCAAAAGCAATAAGAAAGAAGAGAAGAATGAAGGGGTACGAAAAGTGCGCCCATGCCCCCGGCTACGGAAATATTTAAAAAAGAGGGTTGTAAGTAAGAAATCAGGGGACCTTCCTTATCCAAATAGGACTAGGACCTTGGGTTTTCCCTATATAAGGACCCCATGGCTTCATTCCTTGGACACATCTCCTCCCCTCCTCTCCTTGTGCCATTGCTTCACTATGGATTCTCCAAGGGCCATATTTTTCATGCCTCATCAATTTTTCGGGCATCACAAGGAGGAGACAAAAATCAAGAAAACGCCGCCGTTCGCGCCGCACATGTTCTTCAACCACGACGGTCGCGTCATCCACGCCCGCGTATGGAATCCGCCGTTCGCTCCACACCAATTCTTCCAGACGATAAATGAGCACGCCGATTCATCCTCCAAGCCTGCAGATCTAGCAATTCGTCGGGAGACGAATTTTTAAAAGCGGAGGAGAGTTGATGCAGCGTGGACCTGAAATATAGGGCCACCTATTTATTTAAATTATGGTAGTTAATTTTATTTACGTTTTTTAGGTTGTCGCAATTTTAATTAAATAATTGAGATCGCTTGTGATCTCCAACATTTATTCGTAGATTTCATTTTAAATTTGGTCGATTAATTAGTTAGAGTCCAATTAGGATAATTAGTGGTCAAATTAAATTAGTTTTCTATTTTTGTAATGCCATCCCTCCTATATAAAGGGATGGGGGTCCAGTGTTTTTATAGAGTCAAGTATTAAGAAAAATTGAGTTTATCTCATTATCTCTCCCTGTCTCTCCTCTCTCCTCCCACGATCTCCGCGTTCTTCTCCTTCAACCCCGCGCTACAGGCGTGTTCTTCTTCTCAACCCCTCTCTTTTCTTCTACCAAAAATCCACCGTCATATATTTTTATTTTTTTCCGTCGACGCCGATTCGATTTGCATCAATCTCCAAAGTGGTGTCCACCAGATTCGAGCGAATGACAATGCTCGAGGACACTATGATGCTCCTCTTGAGGAATACATCGACGCCAAATGCAGTATGTTCCTTCTCTGAATAGGAGCGGGTCTTCCCATTGGTAGAAGTGCATGGTGGACAAGATTTTATTCTTCTTGATTTTCGTCCACTCTTGTGGGACTACACCGGAAACGAGGTAGTTCACAATGTCGGCATACCAAGAGAGTAAATCCACGGCCAGAATCGACTCATCAGGAAAAATGTATGTAAAGGATGCGCCGCTCAGTGGAGGCTCTTGTTGTTCAATTTTGGAGAGGTGATCTGCTACCACATTATAAACCCTAGGCTTGTCTTGGATTCCAAGTCAAACTCTAGAAGGAGAAGGATCCATCTGATCAGTATAGGCTTGGCAACCTTCTTCTGTTGTAAGTATCGCATAGCAGAGTGATCAGTGTAGATGGTGACTTTAAATCCAAGAAAATAGGATCTTAACTTCTCAAGGGCGAATACCACAGCCAGTAATTCTATCTTTGTGACAGTGTAATTTCTCTGCGCTTCATCTAGTGTTTTGTAGGCATAGTAATGGCATAAGGCGCCTTGTCTTTCCTTTGTCCTAGGACAGCCCCAACTGCAAAGTCTGACGCATCTGTCATGATCTCGAAAGGGAGAGACCAATCCAGAGATTGTAGGACGGGAGCTTGTGTGTTAGCTCATTCAGTTGATTAAATGAAAGGAGAACATGTTGATCGACATTAAACTCGGTCTCCTTGCACAACAACTATGTGAGAGGTCGGGCGATGCAGCTGAAATCTCGAATGAATCTCATCTAGAAACCTACATGTCCCTGAAATGACCTCACATGTCTGACATTCTGAGGTGGCTCAAGGTTGCTGATAACATCTACCTTTGTCGGGTTGACTTCCATGCCACGCTTGGAAACGACGTGACCCGGTACAATTCCTTCTATAACCATGAAGTGGCTCTTTCCCAAGATAGCACAAGATTGACTTCACAGCATTTCTGAAGTACTCTGTCCAAGCGCTCAAGATAGGCATCGAATCTGTCACCATAGACTGAGAAGTCGTCTATGAACACCTCAAGAAAACTGCTAACCATCTCGGCAAAAACAGCAAGCATGTATCTCTGGAATGTGGCAAGTGCATTACACAGACCAAAGACCATTCTCCTATAGGCATAGGTGCCGAAAGGGCAAGTGAAGGTAGTTTTCTCTTAGTCCTCTGGGGCGATTGCCACTTGGTTATACCCGAAATACCTCCCATCCAGAAAGCAAAAGAACTCCTTGCCGACTAATCTCTCCAGAACTTGATCGATGAATGGCAATGGGAGTGGTCATTCTTGGTTGTTGCATTGAGGCGGCGGTAGTCAACACATACCCGTCAGGATGTCGGTACCCGAGTAGAGATCTCCTCCCCTCTGTCATATGTAATTGTTGGGATAAAAATCATTCATATGATAAAAGAGATCACAGGGCTCTCTTATATAGGAGAAGAGCCATGGGTTAATTACATAAGTGATACCCAAAGAAAACATAAAATATAAATATAATACGGTGAGATATAAACATCTCAACACTCCCCCTCAAGCTGGAGCATAAATATCAATCATGCTCAGCTTGGAACAGCATTTCTGAAATGGACCTCTAGCCAGTGCCTTCGTGAAGATATCTGTCGTCTGATCTCCTGTGGAAACATGAGAGGTGGATATAAGACCTTTCTGGATCATGTCTCTAGTGTAGTGACAATCCACCTCGATATGCTTTGTTCGCTCATGAAAAGCAGGGTTATTGGCAATAGATAAAGCTGCTTGATTATCACATAAAAGCTTCATAGGAAGAGAAACCTCAACAGTAAGGTCGGTTAATACTGATCTGACCCACATCATTTCTGTACATCTTTGTGCCATAGCCCTGGATTCAGACTCGGCACTAGATCTGGCCACCACAGTATGCTTCTTGCTTTTCCATGAAACAAGTGAGCTGCCTACAAAGATAGCAAAACCAGAAGTCGACTTTCTGTCCCTGGGACAACCAGTATAATCTGCATCTGCACATCCTATCACCTCAAGTGATGCATCCCTACTTAACATAAGGCCAGAACTAGGTGAAGTCTTCAAATACCTCAAGATCATGTCGACGGCATCCATATGTACCTTCATGGGTTGCTCCATGAACTGGCTGACTTTGCTAACTGCAAAAGCAATATCCGGCCTGGTAATGGTGGCGTATAGGAGCTTCCAAACAAGCTCTCTATATCTCCTCCTGTCAATTTCTTCGGTGTCCTCATCATACAATCTCATGCTTGCATCCATAGGAGTAGAAGCAGGTTTGCACCCTGTCATACCTGTCTCAGATAGAAGGTCCATAACAAATTTCCTTTGATTCATCACGAGTCCACGTTGATTCCTGGCGAACTCTAATCCAAGAAAGTAGCGAAAGATTGCCAAGGTCCTTAGTCACAAACTGCTGACCAAGGAACTCCTTGACAGTAAGAATACCCTGCTCATCATCTCCTGTAATGACAATATCATCCACATAAACAAGAATAGCCACGGTACCTCTAGGTGTCCTCTGTACAAACAGTGAGTGGTCCGCAGTAGACCGCACAAACCCCTTTTGCTCTATCAACTCCGATAGCTTTTGATACCAAGCTCTAGGACTCTGCTTCAGGCCATAAATCGCCTTGTGAAGTCAGCACACCTTCTGAGACTCCCCCTCAATAGCAAATCCTGGTGATTATTGCATATATATACTTCCTCCAGGAGATCCCCATAGAGAAATGCATTCTTGACATCAAGTTGATACAAAGTCCAGTCCTTGGAAACGGCAACAGATAGCAGAATGTGTAGTGTCGAATGTCTTGTTACTGGAGAGAAGGTGTCCTGATAATCCACCCTATAAGTTTGGGTGAACCCCCGAGGCACAAGCCTTGCTTTGAATCGGTCGACGCTGCCATCGGCCCTTTGCTTGACCGTGAATATCCATTTGCAGCTCACAATAGATGCTCTTGGTGGTGGTGATACAATGCTCCATGTGCCATGTGATCGCAGAGCCGCCATCTCTTCTTCCATAGCAAGGCGTCACCTACTGTCCTAGAGCGCCTCCTGATATGTCCGCGGGATAGTAACAGCAGATAGTCCCACTATAAACTTCTTGTAGCCCTCTGACAGGTGATCCAAGGAAACATGTGCAACCATTGGGTAAGTAGCACATTGGCGACGAGGTTTCCTTGAAGCAATCGGTATCTCCAGGTCATCAACCTCACAGTCCTCTGGAATTAACTCTTCCTGTTCATTATGAAAATCTCCAGTGTCATCAGTAGAAATAATATGTTCCTGACATACCTGAGGCTTGGTGGATGATGTTATAGGCGCATGAGCATAGGGGCGAGTAGAAGACCTGCTAGTATAAACATGGGGTAAGAATGTAGACTCTTTGGAAGGAGGTGGAGGTGGAGGTAGCGGTGGGGGTGGGGGTGGTGGTGGTGAAGGTGTTGAAAACCGAGGTACATCACAAGGAGCAGATGGAGGTGGTGGAACCACAACATCCTCTCTGGATCTAGTATTAGACAACCTGTCATCTGTAGGAGAGAAATACATAATAGATTCGAAAAATGTAACATCAGCACTCACATAGTATTTTCTCCCAACAGGATCAAAACATCTATATCCTTTTTGGGTACGAGAATAACCAACAAAGATACATTTGACAGCTCTAGGTGAGAGCTTGTCACGGCCAGGAGTAAAGTCATGGACAAAAGCCACCGATCCAAAAACACGAGGTGTAAGCGTGAAGAGTTCCTTCTCGGGAAACGCAATCGAGAAGGGACTCTTCTCTCCAAGAATAGTAGATGACATGTGATTTACCAAGTAACAGGTGGTTAGGACCGCGTCCCCCCAGAAAGAATGAGGTGTACTACTGTGAATCAACAAGGTCCTCGTGATGTCTAAGAGGTGACGATGTTTGCGTTCTGCAACCCCATTTTATTGTGATGTATAAGTGTATGAAGTCCGATGAATTATACTAAGAGATTGGAGAAATTCTACCAAATGAAGAGTAGAAAATTCCAAAGCATTGTCGGTACGAATGTATTTGACTTTAGCAGAAAATATGTTGTTAATCTCAATAAGAAAAGTTTTAATT
The DNA here is from genome assembly GCA_037367405.1 of Ottelia alismoides. Lineage (NCBI taxonomy): Eukaryota > Viridiplantae > Streptophyta > Magnoliopsida > Alismatales > Hydrocharitaceae > Ottelia > Ottelia alismoides. The sequence continues at coordinate 184,260 of JAZKJV010004173.1, read as the reverse complement.
ATAGCACCTGCTTCAGACTTATGTTTAAGCAAGAAAACCCAAGAAAGTCTAGAATAATCATCCACAGCAACAATATAAAATCTATGCCCCTAATGATCAGGAACACGACTTGGACCCCAAATGTCAAAATGAATCAACTCAAAGGACCGATTACTACTACGACTGGGACGACTCGGAAAGGAGGAGCGATGGTGCTTCCCAAACTGACAAGCTTCACAGTCAGAGTAGTGCGAGTAGATATTTGCGGGAGGACATGTATCAACTTTTGAAGAGGAAGGTGGCCAAAGCGAAGATGCCACAGAAAAGGCGAAACAGATCTAGAGGGAATAGAAGCCACCCCAGCACATGATGGAACCACAAGTTCGTATAATCCTCTCTGCTGACGGCCATGAATAATCATCCTGCCAGACAGTATGTCCTGAAACATAAGAGAAGAGGGGTCAAAAATGGCACGACAGTGTAAATCTTTTGTAATCGGACTAATAGACAAAAGATTCATTTAAAAGTCTGGAGCATGTAAAACATTCTGAAGACGTATAGAAGGGGCTAAAACAATCTCCCCCTGGCCAACAATGGGTAGCCGAACTCCATTGGCTATGATCACGGATCGCCCAGGAGGAATAGTCATGAACGAGGAAAACTGTGTTCGATCTCTACACATGTGATGAGATGCTCCAGAATCCATAATCCAATCGGTCACATCGGAACTGCTGTTGCTAGTAAGCACATATGAAATACATGATGAACTGGGTAGTGCTCTGGCGGTGGCCGCTGCATCTGATGGTCCTGCATTCTGAGTCACAGGGGTGGTCACCATTTCTCGAAGTCTCGAGACAAGATCATCAAAACGTGCATCAGTAGTAGGTGCAGGTGAAGAGTCAGTATGCTCAACAAACACGTGCAGACGCTGGAAAGCCATGCTTGTGAAAGCATGTCTCCTCTGAGTGGTCAGGACGACGACAATAAGAACATGATCCACGCTGACGGCCTCTACATCTACCACGAGGTCCACGATCACGGAACTGGGACGCACTACCTCGTCCACGAGAAGCAGCCATAGCTGAGGACGTCGATTGTGGCATGGATGTAGGTGTGGTAGTAATCCTGCTCAACCGCTTATAGACCTCCTCTATTGGTGGTATGGTCTCGCCAGTCAGAAGTTGAGTACGAGCGGCATCGTACTCCGAGTCAAGGGAGGACAGGAAAACTCCAGTCATAGTAGCATTCGGATACGCCTGTTGTTGTTCGACGCTAGTAGTGATAGGCATGAAACTATGGAGTTGTTCAAACATGCCTCTCAGATGTGAAAAATGTGCATGTAGAGGTCGACCATTTTGTTTGGTCGAAAAAATGTCGAACTGAAGTTGGAGTATCTTGCTATCATTTTTCGCATGTCCGTAGGTAGCGGCCAATATGTCCCACATGGCCTTTGCAGTTGGCTGATTGACAATATCATTAGCAATCTATGTGCTAAGTGTCCCAAAGAGCCATATACGAGCATATGCATCATCTTGCTTCCATGATGCATTGGCCTCAGTCTTATCCGCCGGCTCTGAATCAGTCAGAATATGCTCCTTGTTGTGGCATTGCATTAGGGTACGAAACTGCATGGACCATAATTCGTAGTTGGTCCCGTCCATCTTCACGATAGGTGCCGGTCCTTTGAAGGCACCGGAAGAGGAGAATATGTCACCCTTGATTTCTGACATTCTTTAATAGGCCAAAATGCGGAACAAGAGGGGAATATCTCAGCAATAGACTTTCCTACAGCATCAAATGAGGGATGAGGTGTATCTGTAGACTTATACACTCATCCCTAATGATGTGTTTGAGGTTGAAGGCCATAAATGAAGGGAGAGAAATCAGACTATATCACCCCTCGCAGATTAGTCCAGACCTCGATGCGTGTGAACAAGGGTCCGTGAACTCAAACGAGAGATCCGAGGACGCCGATGGTGCGCCAGGCCTAAACTGAATCAGGTCGTAGCGCCTAAGGAGGCGAAAGGCGTCGCCGAGCTGTTAGCCGAGGCGTCGTCGGGCTGCTGGGAGGCGGCGGCGGCCTCTTGGAGGGGTCGTTGGCCAACCAGGGAGGGACCGCTGGCGGCACTGGGAGATGCAGCACATCGCGCGGAGGTGCGACGGCGCGCGGAGAGAGAGAGAGGGGGAGCGGCGGGTGGGGCTAGGGTTAGGGTACAAGAACACCGGTCTAAGACCGTTGCTCTGATACCATGTTGGGATAAAAATCATTCATCTGATAAAAGAGATCCCAGGGCTCTCTTATATAGGAGAAGAGCCATGGGTTAATTACATAAGTGATACCCAAAGAAAAACATAAAATATAAATATAATACGGAGAGATATAAACATCTCAACAGTAACCATGGTGAGTCCAGATTTCTTCCGGATTACATGCAGATGGCTCACCCATAATGAAACATGTGTCATACCATTTCGTAATCTCTTTCATGATGACGTTCCGCAGATTTGAGTTCAGACTTCTTTGAAATTCTCGGGATGACTAGGCATCGTCTTCCAAATAGATATGATGTAAACACATGGCAAGATTTATCCCGCGCATGGCAGGAATTAGCCGCAGAGATCTGAGACCTGCCAACTAAGTGCCTTGCAGTTTTCTCCAGAACCTAGAGGAGTCAGGATTCTTGATCCAGGGTCAGCTGCTGTCGATGACGACCGGATACATCTTCTCTACACTCGCAAGGGAAGGCATACTTAAGGCCTGCCAGAAGTGGCTTTAATTAAGTCTTTGATCTGGCATGCTTCTCGGTCACTTCAGAAATTGTGCTAGTAGGTGGATGATCTGTCATTACTTCAGAGGTATTCCAAAAATATTCCAAAAATTCCAAAACTGGGATATTTGCAATTAAAAATAAAATCAGGGGTTGCAATGCAAATATTCCAAAAATATACAACTTATATTTCAATTTAATGTACTATTTATAAATACAAAAACCGCGAGGGTATTTCTGCAAGATGGCCACCTCATGTGGGATGGCACGTGAAGTGACCTGACATGAACTCGTATGCAATATCCAATAAGTTCAGGGGCCTCCATGCAATTTTTCCAAATTTATTAAAACAACGAAAACTATTTATAGGACTAATAAATAAAACAAAAATGTGGGGGCTGAGTTTGCAATTTACCCCCTTCTTTGCATGCGAGGGGAAAGGCTGGGATCGTTCACTTGGACGTGTGACGCTTCCTCGACACGCGATGACGGGGTTCAGCGATGAAGGTGTGATTAGAGCGAGCCCCTGATCGGACGGTGTTGTGGGGCCATGAACGGAAGGCTCGGGCTTGAACTGGAAGCGCCCTCTTCATCGAACGGTTGTAGCTGCTCTGGAATAATGTTATTTTATGTGGTATTTATTTACTATTTTTATGTAGTATTTATTTACTATTTTTATTTATTTTTATGAGATTATTTATTATAAGTTATTATTTACAAGTATACTTATAGGTATATTTACATATATATTGCATATTTTTATTTTGTATTTTAAATTTTGTTATTTAGTTCTCATATTATATATATGTATAGCTTATTTTTATGTATTCAAATATATTTTTATTGTATTTTTTGATGTTATTTGTATACTTAAATAAATAGAGGTATATATTATATAGGTTATGTTAGCAAATAACATAGCTCTGATACCATGTTAGATAATAGAATGTGGAAGCGAAATAATAAACAGAGCATGAAGAACAGAAAATAAACATGAACTCAAAGATTTTTACGTGGAACCATACTCCCTGAGGAGCGGGATGAAACCATGGAAGAACGCCTCAAAGGGTTGATAGTCTATTGTTTTTCTCTCTTTGGAATACAAAGGGTGTGGGGATCTATACCCCACTGAGTCTCCACATCCCACAAACGGTAGATGTGGGACTAAACAACTGGATGGGGTGAATGGATCTTGGAGAGATCCATTTACCCATCTCCCTCATAAGTGACGCATATAAACAAATACTCCAACACTCCCCCTCAAGCTGGAGCATGCAATGCTCAGCTTGGACAAACAGAAAGAAAACCCAACTCACGCTACAAGACACGAGTACAGACAATATCAACTCAATGTACACAACCATCGGCTATGTTAGAGGACATTACTTCTCATGTCGTGCAGGTGAGGAGGACGAACGGGCTGAAGTGTGATTCAACTGAATCTCCTCGTCAGAAAGCATGTGCTCTGTACTGCGCCTATCAGAGTCACTGCAACTGAAATGAGTCTTTATACGGAGAATTCTGGCCCGCCACAACAATGTGGACAACTGCTTCATCTCTAAAAAGGGCCGAAAAGAGCATCGCTAATTATCCATAAGCAGATCTCCAAAGATAGGTCTCTCTCATAGGGACCTCGAAGTGGGTTCTCTCTCATAGGAACCTCAGAAGGATCTCGTACTGGAGTTCACAATCGCTAGAGAATGGAGTCTGAAAAGTCTTCTCGTTGGAGAACTAGGTCTCTCCCATCTGGCACAGAGAATGGTACTCTACTCTGGAATCCCTATGGATCACATGAAAACCCTGACTGAAATATAAAAGATGGGGACCACACAAAAGATGGCAAACATGTGCTCATCTGAAAAGACCGCATACACGTGCGTGTCTGAAACTGAAGACTCGGAACCATCTGACGTCGAGTCTGAATATCTGAGAAACTGTAGAGTCTGAACAAATGGTTGGTATGGAATCTGTCAACTGAATCTGGAATAGACACGTGACTTTATACAATACTCCCCATTTCTCCCATGCTTGTCGGAAAATAGTGACATCGACAAAGTTGGGAGAAGACAAAAAATGAGTAAAACATGAATTACATAAGCCAATAATCCTTTTTTTCGGCTTTTCTTTTCTTTTTTTTCAAATCATCATTTTTTAAGCCGTTTGCCAAAAAATTCTCCGCTTTTCATTTTCTTTGCACATTTTTTATATCTTTTGTGTACGGCTTTTAATTGTACGCACTTTGGGCCCATATCCTCCTCTTTTTTTAAAGCAGACACGGTGGGCTTCAGCCCTAGTGGGTCATGCCTGCTTTAAAAAAAGGTGAAAGAGCATGCCCTGTTGGGCCGAAGGAGAAGGGGGCGGTGACTGTCGAAGGAGATCTCGCACCACCTAGAGGCGCTGGAGATGCCCGGAAGTGCCTTAAGTCGAAGGCGCCTGGGATGCGTGCGGCTGGTGCTGGGGCTCACGCGATGCTCCAAAAGGGGATTGGCGCTGCTTGCGGCTAGGCGATCTGGACCCTAGATCGGGAGAAGTGCTCATGAACATCGTCTAGGATCGTCGGGAGAAGATGTGCTGCAAAAACCCAGACCTTCTTCTCTGGAAACGGGCATGGCCAGGAGCATGCTTTTGCATTCGATCATTATTATGTTGAACAGAAATGAGGATCAATTAGAGTTTCTACGGAACCCTAGAATTTTCTCCAATCGATGAACAGATCTTTAACATAAACATATTCTTTAAGAACAGAACAAAAAAATCGAATCTCGGAAAAGAAATTGGAACCTCGAGAATCGAACCCGCTCTGATACCATGTTAAAAAATAACATAGCTATGATACCATGTTAGAAAATAGGAATGCGAAAGCGAAATGATAAATAGAGCGTGAATAACAGAAAAATAAACATGAACTCAGACATTTTTACGTGGAACCCTACTCCCTAAGGAGCGGGATGAAACCACGGAAGAATGCCTCAAAGGGTTGTCTATTGTTTTTCTCTCTCTGAATACAATGGGTATAGGGGTCTATTTATAGCCCCTACTGAGTCTCCACGTCCCACAGACGGTAGAGGTGGGAATAAACAACTGGATGGGGTAAATGGATCCTGGAGAGATCTATTTACCCATCTCCCTCATAAGTGGCACATATAAACAAGGGTTTTTATCAGTAGTGCCCATTTAAGATATTACAATTTCAGTTATGCCCCTCCATTTTTTGAAATATCAGTCGTGCCCCTACCTTCTTGCAAAATTCACATTTCTGCCCTTTTGTTATATTAGTTATGCCCCTACTTTATCTCAATAGAAGGGCAGAACTATGAATTTTGCAAGAAGGTAGGGGCACTACTGATATTCCAAAAAATGGAAGGGCATAACTGAAATTACAATATCTCAAAGGGGCGCAACTGATAAAAACCCTATAAACAAATACTCTAACAGTATAAGTATAGGTATTTCATCTATGTATTTATATAAGCTATTTTATTTTTGTGTTTTCTTTATGTTTTTATTATCTGTTAAATATGTACATATACTATAAATAATATTTACAAAATTATAAAAATAATAGAGAATAAATAAAATGAATATCTTATTCGGGTATATTGTACAATAGGAGCCCAAAACCTAATTTTCATAGCTTAACTCCAAATTGAGTGAAACCACCTTTATTGAATAGCTAATAAAAGTTAATACAATTAAAGCTGACTTTGATGCATTTTAAGTTTTTATTTAGGAGATATGGGTCTGAAAAGTTTGGGTTTTGCCTTTTTATTCTGAGAGTATAATGTACATTGAGTATTATTTTTGTGCAAACTCAATTTTGTATTTTTATTTGTATTTTTATCTACAACTTTCATGTACAAAGTTTCTTTATTTGAGGTATAAATAATAAAAAAATAAAATAGGTTCCAAAAATGCATATTTAATGAATAAAAGAATAGAGTTCTTATTGTCTTTTTGGCCCTTATCTCCCCCTACTTTATTTCTTGTCGAACAATTCAATTCTTAACTTGGTCTCGGGGTTTAGGGTCATAAAATACCTTTGGCATTTTATTTCTTTGTCTTTTCTTTCTTTATTCTTTTATTTTGGTTTTAAACAATGTAATTTTTACAATAATTATACAATAAATAATGGATGCTAATTTGTACAAAATAATGATATTTACATGCATTTGGCTAGAGTTTAAAGGCCAAAATGAAAGAATAAAGGTGATGAAATGGAGATTCATCAATATGTATAAGTTTTTATATATTTCGTGTAAAAGTATGTTTGTCACATTACCGATATTTTATGCATATTTATGTAGATACATGTCTATATTTATTTATTTGTTCCAAATATGCTTTTATATTTATGTTTAGATGTACTTAAAAATGTGTAGGTGTATAAATATATGTATGTGTATGTGCACATACATATTCATATTTTGCAGTGTATTTATTTATATGTTCAACACGTTTCTGTGTGTGTATTAGTTCAATCATGTTTTGATCAACCAATTCGACCACTTTTATCTTACCAACTCAGTTTATTTCAATTACACATTTCATAATGTCATTATTAGGTTGAACCAGGTAGATACGAAGGTCCAACTCAATTCAATCTGTGCAGTCCAGTTTTCGATTCAATCTCCAACTCAATTCCAAAAGGGTAAATTACAGAAAAGGCCTCACCTCAGTAATGCATCGATTCCCAATTAGAGGGCTCATTTTTCAAATGTAAAAAAGGGACATGAACTTTCAACTTTAGGGTTAATGTCGACATAAAACGGTCTCGAAAGTTTATAGATGCTTGTATTTGAGACAAAAAAATAAGATCAGACCCGTCTTTGTTATATTCAAAAATAAGGCCTCTAATTCGGAAACGACAGATAAGGGGGGCAAATAAGGCCTCCAATTGGGAATCAATGCATAGTGGGAGCCCTTTTGTGATTTAGCCATTCGTTGGGTAAATTACACAAAATGTGTCCCAGTTATGCGTCGATTCCCAATTAGGGGCATCATTTTCCTTCTATGCATCTATGACTTATGTATCTATGACTTATGTGAAGGCCATTGTCGATATCAATGGGAAAACAATTATAGTTGAAGTCCTTTCAACATTTTGGCTGATGCATCACATATATTTCTCATAATAGTGTGTTGATGTGGGATTTGTACTAATCTGGAGTGATGTTTTTGGAATGGATAAGAATTCAATGTCATACTATAACTAGTAACTATTCTCCAAGCTAATTGGAAAGTTTTTATGTCTGATACAAGTTCGATATAGCTTCATGAAGGAAGAAGCCCTTAGCTAAATGGCACTTCTTGTCCCACAATTCCCTCTTCACACTTGAACTTTTAGTGACGCCTATTTGTGTCATCATCTTCCTATATGACAGAGTATTTTATAAATTTGAACCAAATTAAATCCAAACCCCATTTTGGGAAGTAAGATAACCGTTGGAGTATATCGGTATGCGTCACTTATGTGGGAGATAGGTAAATGGATCCCTCCAGGATCCATTTCCCACATCCATGAGTTTAGTCCCACATCTACCAGTAGTAGGACGTGGAGACTCAGTGAGGGCTATATAAGAAGCCTCTTACCCCTTGTATCCAGTGAGAAAGTGCAATGCATACATCAGCCCTTGAGGCGTTCTCCCGTGGTTTCATCCCGCTCCTTAGAGAGTAGGGTACCACAATAAATCTCGTGTTCATATTTCTTTATATTTTATTTTGATACGCTTCCGCATTCCTATTTTCTAACATGGTACCAGAGCGGGTTCGATTCTCGAGGTTTTTATGTTCACATTTGTTCAATAATCGATTTTGATTATGCATATTCTCAGTTGTTCGAAGATATGTATGATCGGTTAAAGATCCAGATTCGATTCTAGGGTTCAATATCATGAACCCTAATTTCAGCCAAAGTTTCAGCGAGTTTTTTTGTTCTTGGGCTAGCGGCCTGCATCTCATGTTGGTGCGCAAGTTTGTGCACGCATACAGCCGAATCCAGGGGGCTCTTTTGAGGAACAACCGCAGCAGTTCCAGGAAGCACAATCGCAGGAAACACCATCACCAGGGCTAGTTCTCCTTCTCCAGGCGCATGGGATCTCGTGAACCCTGACCTCGAGCGACACTTGAATCGAGCATCTCTGTCGCGGCAGCGCTGCCCTCCTGCAACGACGGTGCTGCCCTCCTCTACTTCAGGCGGAGCCCCCTCGGGTTCCAGACGGCACACCCACCGCTAACTCTAGGCCCAGTCGCCTCTTATCCAGTGGCAGGCGCTCGAGCATCCTGGTTCTCCAGCCACAACAAGATCTGGCGAAAAATAAAATAAAAAAAAAGGTGGCAGGCTGTGCAAGATCCAGGTTGCTCCTCTCTATCTCCTCCTCGCACAAGGCTTCCTCCTCATTCCAGGCTCCAGGCAGAGACCCTACACAAGTCGCGCTCCAAACGCGCGCAGGCGGCAAACAAACCAATAACTGCAGCTCAAGCGCACCGCACGGAGCCATCGCGCGAGCCCCCTACTCCGCACGCGTGCTCCGCCTACCAGCAGCACCCTACTCCACGCAAACCTCTCTCCGTGTGGCCCTCAACGAGCGCCTCCAGGCGGCGCTCCTCAAGACCTACTTTTGGCGGCATGCATCGTGATGCTCTCCAGATCCAAGCGATCTCCCAACGCCGCTCATATGGTGGCGATGCCTCTTCATCAAGGGACGATAGGGTTCCCAGGTAACCCTAGGTTCGAAAGAGGAGCCCCTTCCCCTCCCGCGCATGTTATGTATTAACGGCCTAGTTGGGCCAACTATTAAGAGAAAAATGAGGCCCACCGAGTCATATTGTAACAAAAAGAGGGGAGGAGAATCGTACAAACCAAAAAAGTGGGGATGTCGAAAAAATGATGAACGGCTTATTAAAAAAATGAGACAACTATTAAAAAATGGAAATAGCCAGAAAAAATTGCAAGAAAAGCCGAGAAAAAAATGAATGACGGCTTATTTGTGTTTGTTTCTCTCTATTATCTTGTCTTCTCCCACTTTGTTGATTTCATTATTTCCGACAACTATGGAGAAGGGGGGGTATTGTGTAGAGTCACAGGTTTGTTCCAGATTCATATGTCAAGCCATTCAAATTTCAGACTCTACAGTTGTTCAGACTCGATGATCAGATCCGAGTCTTCAGTTTCAGACATGCACATGTAGCGGTTTCTTTCAGATGTGCAAATGTTTGCATCATTTTTCAGAGGTCCCCATCATTCTTGTTTTGTCGACCAGAGTTTTCATGTGTTCCATAGAGACTCCAAAGTAGAGATCTCATTCCCAATGCCATGTGGGCTAGGGTTTTCAATGTGGTTTCATAGGGACTCCAGTGTAGAGATCCATTCTCTATGCCAGTTGGGAGAGACCCAGTTCTCCAACGAGGAGACTTTTTCAAACTCCATTCTCCAGCGACCGTGGGACTCCGACGAGGATTGCACTCCACGGCCTTTTCAGTTCGACCCTTTCAGAGATGGAGCAGTTGTCCACATGATGTGGGGGCCAGAAACTCTGTGTAGAGAAGTGGAACTTCCTTTTCCTACGCGGATTCGGATCCGATGCCGAGGCTCGAGGGACCTTTATTCGAGCTGGGCCCTGTTTCGGTTATGCCTCAAGATCCTATTAGCAATACGTCCTACTCTGGGACGTTATCTCTCTCGGATGTTGATTTGGGTAAGGTGGTGGGATCCAACTCCGGATTCCATTCTGGGGCCTTATTCGTCAGCTGATGGTGGCTCGCCTCTTCTCGCCTTGCCGAGCTCTGTGGAGGTTGCTTTGGCCGTGGTCGATGACTACGATTTTGGGGAGATGTTCAGATAAGAGGTCGGGAAAAGATACCGTCGGAGGAGTAGATCCCGGCCTGGGATTCTCGCCCCTTCATTCTTGCGCTACTTTGAGAGATGTGGCAGAGGCGGCTGGCCTTTCGCAAGCTGGGGGCGTCGCCATTAGGGATGTCAGTGGGGTCGGGTTTGGGGGCGGGTATTACTATCCCAAACCCATACCTATTTATAATATCACTACCCATACCCACTCATTTATTAAACGGGTAATTTCTAGCAGGGTACACAATACCCGTCGGATACCCGTGTACCCAATGGGTACCCATATATTCGACATGGTAAATCTTAAGTTGTTTCTAAATGTATACAAAATTTTCATAGATAGACGAAATAGAGTGAGATGTGTAATATAATGATTCATAAAAATATGTAATATATAGTGAATATTAAATGGTTTATATATGTATAAGTATTTAACTCTTTGGAGTGTGATAGTTTTTATTTTATTAAAGATATAAAAGTTAGTTGAATATGAATAAATGGATGGGGAGGAGACAGGTTGAGTTGGAAATTTATACATGTAACACGAATACATATTAGATATGAAATGTATTAAGGGCTAGGTTTGATTCAAATGAACATCTATACACATCTATCTTTATATATATTTTATTCGGGTTGGGGCGGGTTCGGGTTCGGGTACCCACAAGAAAATCCCAAACCCATACCCATACCCGCATGGGTAGCCAATTCAAACCCCAAACCCGTTCAAAAGTAAATGGGACGGGTTTCGGGTCCTTAAATGGGGCGGGGTTCAGCCGGGTACCCAATGGGTATACCAGGATTGACATCCCTAGTCGCCAGCTTTCTTATGAAGGTTCTATCCTGGAATGTGAGAGGGCTAGGGGAGGTTGATAAAAGAAGGGTTGTTGGGGTCCAGACTTACTGAATGGGGTTGCGATATTGACATGATCCAGGAATCAAAATTAAGGGGGATGGATGATTCTCTGTGGTGCTCCTTTGGTGCGGGTGTGGTCGATGATCTTAGGGCCCTGGATGGCGGTTGGGGTGGCGGGGGGTTTGTTCATTGCGTGGAGGTCGGCGGCTTTTTCTTTCAGGCTTCTCTCCTGGGCCAGGCATATGATATCGGTGATACTTGTGAGGGGTGCGATGGCCTCTCCGATCGCCTTCTCTTGCATCTATGGCCCCTGTTGTCACATTAAAAGAAACGAGCTCTGGGAGGACTTGCGTGCGCGCGGGCAATGCTTTTGAGGGGCTCCCTTGGAACATTGGGGGTGACTTCAATGTGACGCTCCACCTCTTCGATCGTCCCCGGTCGAGGGGGGCCGGGACCGGGGTCTTCCTTGTTTGCTGAGCTTGTGGACTCCTTGGCTTTGGAGAATTTGGTGGCAACTGATATCACCTACACCTGACGGAGCAGCAGTTCTCGATCTCGGATCGATCATTTTTTGGCCTCTGGTAGGATGATGGAGTTGTTCCCCTCTTGCTCGGTATCCTCTAGGCCTAGGCCTTTTTCGGATCATTCGCCAATTCTTTGGGACTCCGGGGAGACCCCTTTGCTGAGGGGCCTTTTTAGGTACGAGAGGTGCTGGATCCAGGAGGCGTGATTCAAGGACTTTGTGGCCGAGCATTGGGCTTCTTCCTCCTTTATGGGGTCTGCGGCTTTTTAGGTTGAGCCGGAAGCTTGACTCGCGAGGAAGAGGTTGGCACTTTTCAAGAGGGAGTCGCGGGCGACGAGGGTGGCTGTCAGATCTGAGGCTGAGGCAGTAATTCAGAGGCTTGATTCGGTAAAAATGATAGGGGATCTGACGCCGGAACAGCTTTGCGAGCGGTCTTGTGCGCAAAAAAAGGTGGCGGAGGAGGACAAAAACAGATCTACCGAATGGTGTCAGCGTTCGAGGATGAAGTGGCTCAAAGATGGCGATGCGAACACGGCATTCTTTCACCGTGTGGCTACTGGAAGAAAGCGTAACAATTCTCTGCGCTCTATCTCTATTGATGGGGAGAGGTTTGTGGGGGACAGCGCGATGGGGGCGTGTTATTGTGGAGCACTTCAAGGGCGTCATGACTAGGCGCTCCCCGAGGTCTTGGAGATGGTTGGGGCTGGGGGTGCCGCAGGTATCGGAGGAGGACTGCGCTATGCTTATTAGGTCGATTTCTTTGGAGGAGACTAAGGAGGTTGTGTGGGAGCTAAACGGTGACGGGTCCCCGGGGCCCGATGGCTTCTCCATGGCTTTCTTTCGTGATTTATGGGAGTTGGTGGGGAGGAAGTTTTTGAGGTTGTTGCGGAGTTCTGCTCGGGAATGCGGGCTTCGATCGGCTTAACACGGTCATTTTGCTTCTGATCCCCAAGTTGAATGCGGCGGAGGATATTGGGGACTTCCGCCCCATCTCAATGTCGAACGCCATCTACTTAATTGTGGCCAAGGTGTTGGCTAGGAGGCTTGCTCGGGTTCTTGATTCGATTGTTTTCTCCCATTCAGGCTGCTTTTATTCGGGGGAGACAGATTTCTGATTGTATTGCGGTTGCTTAGGGATTGGTGGCTGATTGGAGCTCTTCGGGAGGCAGGGGTGCTTTGGAAGATTGATTTTGCCAAACTTATGATAGCATTGATTGGGGCTTCTTATGGTCGGTCATCAGAAGGCGGGGGTTTCCGGAGTTATGGATTTCTTGGATGCGGTACTGTGTGTCAACCGTGTCCTTCTCGGTTTTGGTTAATGGCGGCTTGGAGGGGGGCTAGTCTAGCCGAGAAGGGGGCTGCGACAAGTTGCCCGCTGGCCCCCCTCCTCTTTGTTATAGCTACGGATGTCTTGGCTCGTATGGTTGATCGGGTTATTGCCGCTGGACTCTCGAAGGCTTTTCCAAGGGATGCGTTTCTGTGACGTTGATACAATTTGTTGATGACACCTTATGCTTCGTTGAAGGAGGTGTTGATGAGGTTGCTGGCATGTCGATGACTCTTGAACTCTTTAGCGAGATCTCGGGGCTGCTCATTAATGGGGCCAAATCAAAGGTTATTCCTTTTGGCTTGACGGTGGATTTGGCGCTTGAATGTGGGAGGATTCTGGGGTCTGCTCCAGGCGAGTTGCCGATTGACTACCTTGGCCTCCTGTTAGTGATTGGGAGGCCCAGACTTAGGGACTGGAGTGTGGTTGTTGAGAAGGTGGAGGCGAGGCTGGCGGGTTGGCGCGCGGCGCTTCTTTCGAAGGGAGGGAGGCTGATCCTTCTCAATTCGGTGCTTGCTACTAACCCAATGCATTTTTTGTCGATTCGTCGTTTGCCGGCTGGGGTTTGTCGGAGACTCGAGTCTTGTTTAAGAAGGTTTCTGTGGGATAAGTCGGGTGCGTCAGGGAGGGGGTTTCACCTTGTGGCGTGGGAGGAGGTGACGAGGGGGAAGCAGGAGGGGGGTTTGGGCATTAGGCGGTTGAAGATTGTCAATGACTCCTTCTTTCTTAAGTGGGTAAGCAGGGTTTGGGGTAGGGGTGGAAACTTCTTTATTGATGTTCTAAGGGAGCTCCATGGGGCGGAATGGGCAGGGGAGGAGAGGTTGGGGGTGGTGGGTGCTCGCTCTCCTTTTTGGTGAGGTGTGCAGGAGGTTTTCTTGAGAAATCGGGCGAGGTTTAAACCTGTGTTGGGAAACGGCCGTGTGTTTTTGTTCTGGAAGGACAGCTGGTTGGGGGGAGATCCTTTTTATATCCGTTTCCCATGGTTATTTGCGCTGGCGGAGGACATGGATGCCTCGGTTGCTTCTTGCTGAGAGAGTGAATGTTGGTGCCCTCGATTTGGGGCGAATTTCTCGGATCAGAGGCTGGCTGACTTTCTTGCCTGCTGGACGTCCTTGATGGTGCTGATACGCCTTCCGAGGGAAGGGATCATTGGGTCTGGAGGGACGGCGGCTTCTCGACGCGTAAGGCCTATGATGTGTTATCTTTGGCTCCGCTTGCTCGCTCTGACTCCTTGTTGAGGGACTGCTGCTTTTTCTGGAGGATTGGCTTACCTTTGCGCATTGCTATATTTTTATGACCAGTCCGCAGGAAGAAGCTTTTGACGAGAGACCGCTGCTCCAAAATGTTGCCATCTGTTTCTAATATCCGTGCGCTTTGTGTTTCTGATGTGGAATCCCTTGACCATGTTTTCTTTGAGTGCCCTACGGTTTGTGGGATCTGGGAGGATCCGATTGTGGATTGGGTGCGAGCTATTGACGTGGTGGCCTTCTGTGATTCGCTATTCAAAAACAGACAAACGGATAGAAGGCACCTCTTGACGCCGGTGGCAAGATTGTGGTCGATTTGGCTTGGTCGGAATGAGGCCATATTCTCGGCGCAACGATTTTACAAGGAGAACGTGATCATTCGCGCTGCAAGACTGGTGGACGACTGGAGTGGAAGTTAGCTTTCCTTTTGTGTTTATCCTCACCCTGACTGGAGGCGCTTTTGCCTCCTTGTATGGCCTTTTTCGCTTTTTGTACTCTCGACCCCTCTTTTTAATCTTAATATATTGGGATGAACACCACTGAGTGTATCCCCCTTTTTCTTGGCTTAAAAAAAACTCATTTTCAGTTGCAATAACTCTGACAGGCGTAGTACAGAGCACATGCTCTCCGACAAGGAGATTCTGTTTGACTCACACTCCAGTCCGTTCGTCCTCCTCACCTTCATGGCATGAGAAGCAACGTCCTCAACAACCGCCGACAGTTGTGCGTATTGAATTGATATTGCCTGTAGTGTCTTGTATTGTGAGGTGAGATTTCTTTCTGTTTGTCCAAGTTGAGCATTGCATGCTCCAGCTTGAGGGGGCGTTGGAGTTATGCGTCACTTATGTGGGAGATGGGTACCACATCCATGAGTTTAGTCCCACATCTACCAGTTGTGGGATGTGGAGACTCAGTGAGGGCTATATAAGAAGCCCCTCACCCCTTGTATCCAGTGAGAAAGTGCAATGCATACATCAGCCCTTTGAGGCGTTCTACCGCGGTTTCATCCTGCTCCTTAGGGAGTAGGGTTCCACGTTAAATCCCATGTTCATATTTCTTTATATTTTATTCTGATACGCTTCTGCATTCCTATTTTCTAAAAATAACAAATGAAATCATCAAAAACTGAATTTATATCTTGAATTAACTTAAACAACAAGATATCATAATGGAATCTGGTCAGTTGCAATTCGTACCTGATATAGATAGGAACCAAACCTTCAAACTTCGGGAGCTTTCGAAAATGTTCCAATACTTCCATTGCTTCCACCTTGTACTTCGGTTCACCTGATATCTCACTTAAATAGTTAAACTCGAGCTGTAAAGTCGAAACTTCTGAAGTGCTACTCAGTCCATCAGGAGCAGGATGAGCTGATCGGTCATGAAGAATAGGGGTGTAAGAAAATTCTCAAGTTCGATATTCGCTCATGTTCGGCTCGCTAAAAGTTCGATTCAGATTCGGTTCGGAAATAAACGAACCGAACCTGAACACATGTTTAGGCTCGATTAAATAAACGAACCGAACCTAAAAATCATAGGTTCGCTTAGGTTCGATTCGTTAAAAGCTCGATAAACATACACATATACATATTTACAAATCCTTATCCGTAGAAGTGGACTTATTTTGAGATGAGTGATTTTATCCCAGGGTAAGTGAATTTTGTCTAGAGATAACTAGATATTTACGAGATAAGTAGGTTTTATATCAGTATAAACTATCTGAAAATAAATAGTCACATCGTGTTTACAACATCTATCATCTATGTGTCTAGTACTTTTCCCTTCTTTATCTTCAAATCAATAGAACAAGTACAAACATTACTTATCGAATATCTCCGCATTATTCTTATTCCTTATCCCCATCTGAATAGATGTAAAATATATTATAATTATACTTTTTTCAAAGAGACGAATCCTTATTAATCTAATTTTTTCAAAAGAAGAAGATGAGTTAGATAAAGAAAAAACTAAATGAATATTTATTCTAATTGTACACACACATATATATTCCCATTTCTCTTCTTTTCACTCCCTCTTATTAGAGAATTCTTTAGTTCGATATTCGCTTAGGTTCGATTCGTTTCAAAAGAGGTTCGATTCGGATTCGGTTCAAAAATAAACGAACCGAACCTGAACACAAGTTTAGGCTCGATTAAATAAACGAACCAAGCCTTAAAAATATAGGTTCGCTCAGGTTCGGTCCGTTTACACCCCTAATGAAGAATGACATCACTATAAGGAATTGGTGTTGGACTCGAAGTAAATGCAGAAAGAAGTCTATTAGCAAGGTCCTGTGCAGTCTTCAGATATACTTCAGGATTGGGACTCTTGATTGAATCAGACAGGCCTTCCGTGCCCATAGTAGCTTTCTTACTTATGCTTAAATGATAAGCACTGAGTAGACCACCCAGAACACGTATGGTAGTCTCAAACAGATTGACCTGCCCTTTTTGGCTAATTCTTTCTAGTAGATGCCCTTCTATCCATGTTCCAGCTTCAAGGGCAATATCATCAAGGCCCATTATCAAGGCTGTGTCAAGTGAGTCAACAATTGTAGCACCTAAACCTCCTAAACCATCCACTCCTCTTTGGCTTAGAGGCATAAGTTCATCCGATCCCAATGCATATTTCTTGTAACCAGACCAAGCATGGATGAATGCTTCTTTAACCTTTTGCTGCCTAGGAGCCCACTCCAATGACGGATTTAACATGTCTGGATTAAGTATGGGACTGTGCAAATGAATATCAGGAGAGAGTCTTGGAGGAAGTTGAGGTGGTTTTCTCCAAAAGCATACTAATTTACCGGAGTTGTTATTTTGGAGTGCCTCAGTCGCATTATTGGCTGCTCCATGTACAACATGACTGGTGGTTTTGTGAGACATTAATATGAATGTCAGACCTACTATCATCAGAAGTAACAAAAAATTTCCAGTGCTGCATTCAACACACTTTTTTCTAATCCTAATGTTAACAAGCGCATTGTTTACAACCTGGACAAATAGAAAGACGTAATGACATCAGACCGCTGTCTATAAATAACAATGATGAAAAATAGGCATGAAAAGGGACCTCCAACATGTCCTCCGCTACAATTAAGTAAAATAAAAACAGTAAACCGAAAATACACATATCTGGTCAGGATTTGCCTGTCATTACCCACAGCGATTTCAAATAAAACAGGTATACATATTCAATTGGATTTTTTTCTGAAAGGGCATTATCAATTAGATCTGGGATGGGAATGCTTCCAAAAACTCCAAAAAAATTAGGCAAGCTTCTCACTGTATGTAAAATGGTTCTTAAACTCCAAGGCATGCATTTCAAGTATGTTAAGATTGATACATGAAAGGACGAATGGATAAATGAGTGGGTGGATGGATGGGTAGACTGGGAAGTCAAGAGAGAGGAGTCCAAAGAGGAGAGGAGAAGTGAGGTAAGACACGGAGAAATGTTAGGGCCTCTCACCTGGGGGAGCGATCTATGGCGAAACTTGGCATTGTCGTACCCAATGTCTTTCATGGAATAGGGGAGTGTTGCCTCGTGCCGTTGATGATGTTGGTGTTGCTTTTGGAACCACATAGCTGATAACTACTGTGCTGTGAACGATAAAAAATCCAGCCTTGAAGTTGCCGATGTTAATATTAATTATCAGACTTACAGTCTTCTCATCTCTACTCTCACTTGTGCAAAAATGGCCTTTCATATAGCTCCTTATATGTCCCCACATGTCGAATTTGGCACGTAACTACAAGAAAAAGATGACAGAAATTAGAACAAAAATGGAAATAAAAGCACACAAATGTTATTACTTCTGAAAAATGGAAGTTGGAGAGTTGAAACAATAATTTGCAGAAACCAATCATCATGCGATTCTTACAAAGAAAAACATCTCAAGTAAAAAAATCTTGACCAAAAGGCTCCATTGAATGTAAATGTTGAGATATTTATATCTCACTGTAGTTGTTTCTTATTTCTATTTCCTTTATATGCCTTTTATGTAATTTACCCAGGACTTTTCTCCTATACAAGAGAGCCCTAGGGTCTCTTAACATTATCGGAGCAACGATCTTAGACCGGGGTTCCTGCATCTCAAAACCCTAACCCTACCCGCCTCCCTGCCCCCCTTACCCCCTCCCTCTCGCCGCCGCCGACGGCCGCCATCCAGACATAGGTTGCAGGCTGGCGGAGTGCCACCCGCCACCTAGCGGGTTGCCATCCGCCGCCTTCCATCCGGCAACAGGAACCTCTCATCCTCCCACAGGAGCCTCCCATCCGGTCGCCGCCTAGCGGACTGCCGCCCACCACCTAGCGGACTGTCGCTCGCCGCCTAGCGGACTGCCGCCCGTCGCTATCTAGCAGCCTATCTACTGCCTACAGCAGCCTTGCGGGCTGTCTGGTGGCCAGCTGCAGCCGTTCCCGTGGGTTGTGGGCCGCCCCACCTCCTGTAGCCTGCAGTCTGCCTATTGCCGCTACATTACACGGTCTGATTTCAACTAAAAACTGTGATTACGGACATCTAAATCAAGTTTTTTGGCCTTATACTACAACAAGGGTTGAAGAGGATGGTTGTATGAGTCTCCATGTACAACCAATCTTGCATATAAGTGTGTAGACTTGCTCAGAGTGTCTACACCCCAGTTTTGTTCTGGATTTTCAGCATTTTTTCATCATGGCAGAGAAAAAGGGTGATGTATTTTCATCGTTTGGTACCTTCAAGGACCCGGCTCCCGTCGTAAAGATGGACGGGACCAACTACGAGTTGTGGTCCATGTAGTTTCGCACCCTTATTCAGTGCCATAACAAGGAGCATATTTCGACTGATTCCGAGCTGACCGACAAGACTGGGGCTAACACTTCTTGGAAGCAAGATGATGCCTATGCGCGAATTTGGCTCCCCAGAACGCTTACCACGGAGATTCCCAATGACATTGTCAATCAACCCCCAACCAAGGCTATGTGGGGCATTCTAGCTGACACATATTGGCAAGCCAAGAATGAGAGCAAGATCCTCCAGTTGCAGTATGATATATTCTCGACTAAGCAGAATGGTCGACCTCTTCATGTCCACTTCTCACATCTTCGAGGCATGTTTGAGCGACTTCATAGCTTTATGCCCATTACTACTAGTACTGAGCAGCAGCAGGCATACCGAAGTGCCACTATGACATGAGTCTTCCTGTCATCCCTTGAATATGAGTACGATGCATCACGTACTCAACTGCTTACTGTAAAGACGATACCTCCAGTGGAAGAGGTCTACAAGAGGCTGAGCAGAATCACTACTTCGTCTACCACCATGGCCCAAACTCCCTCTGCAATGGCAGCTTCTCGCAACAGAGGGGGTACTTTTCAGTTTCGTGGACGAGGATCCCGTGGTAGAGGATGTCAGCGTGGTCCATGCCCGCACTGCCATCGTCCAGTTCATTCAGAGGAGACATGCTATCTGAAGTATGGGTATCCTTCGTCTGCCCGTGTAGCTAAGCAAACAGAGTCTGCTCCGGCTCCTTCTCATGATACGAGGTTGGATGATATTGTCTCTAGATTGAGAGAAATGATGACCACACCACCCACCCCAGCTGCAGGATCTTCAGACGTTGAATCTGTTGCCATAGCTTCTACAAGTTCGTCGGGTATTTCTTATGCACTTACCAGTTGTAGCAGTTGAGATTGTGACTGATTTGATCATGGACTCCGGAGCATCTCATCATATGTGTGGAGATCGTGCTCAGTTTAGTTCTTACAGATCTATCCCTCCTGGTAGATTAGTGGTGTTTGCAAATGAGGTTCATCTACCCATTGTTGGTTAGGGGGAAACTGTCCTAGCACCCATGATGCGCCTGCAAAATGTTTTACATGCTCCAGCATTCTAGATGAATATTTTGTCATAGTCAGATTACAAAAGATTTACATTGTCATGCCATATTTGGCACATCTTCTCTTGTGTTTCAGGGCATACTTATGGGCAAAGTGATTGGATGTGGTCGTGAGCAGAGAGGACTTTAAAGACTGGTCCAGCCTCCATGTGCTAGTGCCATGTTCTGGATCAGTTTCTCCTTTCATGTGGCATCTTCTCTTTGGGCACCTACCTCTATAGAAGATGTACCATGTTCTCCCTCAGATCTTCTACTTGTACCGCCTTGGAGTGTGAGGCATGTCAACTTGGGAAGCACCATCATTTTTCTTTTCCAAGTCGCCAAAGTCGTCACAACAATCAGTCATTTGAGTTGTTTCATTATGACATATGGGGTCATAATCTTGTTCCTGATCATCAGGGACATCGGTTCTATATGGTCGATGTGGATGATTTTTCTAGATTATATTGGGTCTTCCTGTCAAAGAATAGGTTTGAAACCGGTCCTGACATTAAATAACTTCTTATTGAAATTAAGAATATTTTTCATGCTAATGTGAAGTCCATTCACGCTGACAATGCCTTGGAATTCTCCATTTTACAGATGTCTGACTTTCTCATATCTCTTGGTATTTTTCATCAGACTTCTTGTGCTTATACCTCGCAGCAGAATGGTGTTGTTGAACGCAAACACCGTCATCTTCTTGATGTCACGAGCACTCTTTTGATTCAGAGTCAAGCTCCTCATTCATTCTGAGGTGATGCGGTCCTCACTGCATGCTACTTAGTGAACCGCGTGCCTTCTACTATCCTCGGAGAAAAGGTTCCTTCCTTGATTGTGTTTCCCACGAAGGACCTATTCTCTCTTACTCCCAGGGTCTTTGAGTATGTGACCTTTGTCCATAATTTTACTCTTGATCGTGACAAGCTCTCTCCAAGAGCTGTCAAATGTGTGTTTGTTGGCTATTCTCGTACCCAAAAAGGGTATATGTGTTTTGATTCTGTAGGGAGAAAGTATTATGTGAGTGTTGATGTCACATTTTCTGAGTCTATTATGTACTTCTCTCCTACAGGTGACAAGTTGTCTAACTCCGACCCTGCAGAGGATGTCTGTGTTCCACCATCTCCGTTATCTACATCAATACCATCTCATGTTGAGTCACAGTCATCTCCACCACCATCTCCTCCACCAACTCCACCTCCATCTACCCTAACACAATTCCTGCCACGGATTTACATTCGTAGGCCCTTTACTCGCCTCTCTGCTCATGTGCCTTCCCCGTCATCTAGCACGCCTCAGGTATCTACTGAACACATTGTTTCTATTGACGGCACTGGTACTATGCTTGTACCACAAGATACTGTACAAGAGGAGTTGATACCGGAGAACAGAGAGGCTGATGATCTTGATGTTCCTATTGCCTTGAGGAAGTCGTGTCGTAAATGTACCACTTATCCTCTCGCTGCTTATGTTTCCTTGGATCGTCTCTCAGAGGAATACAAGAGGTTTGTCATGGGACTCTATGTTGTCACTATACCACGATCATACTAGGAGACGATACAAGATAGTAGATGGTGACTTGCCATGGAGGAGGAGATGGTCGCTTTGCAATCTCATGGTACCTGTAGTGTTGTTTTTGTTCCTCCAGGTGTCTTTGTTGTGGGGTGCAAATGGATCTTTACGGTAAAGCAACAAGCAGATGGTAGTGTGGATTGTCACAAGGCAAGGCTTGTAGTACGAGGATTCACCCAGACTTATGGGGTGGACTATCAAGATACCTTCGTACCAGTGGCTAGACATTCGACATTGTGTTACGCTGACTTGGTCTCGGAGATTAGATTATATAAATATACCTTTCAGCTATATTTTTATTTTATAGTCATATTGTACAGATATACATATTTACAGTCTGCCTTCTTTTTATTTTCTTTCTTTTTATTCTTTTATTTATTTACATATTTTTAATATATATTTATTCATGAATGATATTTTTATAAGGAATGGAAATCAATAGATATTTACATACATTTGTTAAGGATGTTAAGATAAAATATGATAGAAGTTTTAATGAATCATGAATTCATCGAGATTTACAGGACGAGGATTCTTCTATCGATTGTTGTGACTCGGGATTAGCATATTTACCAACTTGATGTGAAGAATACGTTTCTATATGGAGATTTACAGGAGGAGATATATATGCAGTAGATGTCAGGGTTTACTACTGAGGGGGAGTCTCAGAAGGTGTGTAGGCTTCACAAGGCGATTTACGTCCTGAAGCAGAGTCCGAGAGCTTGGTACCAGAAGCTGCCAGAATTGATAGAGCACCAGTGGTTTGCACGGTCCACTGTGGATCATTCATTTTGTTCAGAGGACACATAGAGGTATAGTTGCCATTCTGGTTTATGTTGACGACATTGTTGTCACAAGTGATGATGAACAGGGCATTCAGGCTGCCAAGGAGTTCCTAGGTCAACAGTTTGTGACTAAGGATCTTGGTAGTCTTCGTTACTTCCTTGGTTTAGAGTTCGCTAGGAACCAACGTGGTCTTGTGATGACCAGAGGAAGTTTGTGACTGATCTTCTTCTTGAGACAGGGATGGCATGGTGCAAGTCTGCTCTACCCCTATGGATTTGAGCATGAGATTATATGATAATGACACTGTGGAGGTAGACAAGAGGAGATACAGTGAACTTGTTGGGAAGCTCCTCTATGCTACTATCACCAGGCCAGACATATCCTTTGTTATACGCAAGGTGAGCCAATTCATAAAGCAACCCAAGAAGGTTCATATGGATGTTGTCTATATGATTCTGAGATATTTGGATACTTCACCAAGTACTTGTCAGCAGAGGTACTTCTCTTGAGGTGACAGCGTGTGCAGATGCAGATTATGCAGGATGCCTTAGGTTGCGTTTGGTTCGTGGGTTATCTGGGGGAGGATAACCCGTTTTTGTGTTTTGATGTTTGGTTGGTGGGTTAAGGGTTGGGAGGGTTTGTGTGATGTGATTATATTGAAATTTGAAAAAGTGGGTAGTTTATATGATATGATTCTATTGAAATTTGAAAAAGTGGATATTTGTTGTGATGTGATTGTATTGAAGTTTGAAATAGTGAGTAGAAGTTGAGTATTTTATGACTTTTTAGATGATATGATGGTATAATATATATTTTTTTGATGGAAAGAGAGTGGACCCCACTAGTAGGTTAAGAATATGGGTTTTGGGGGGTAACCCACCCAAAGTGGGGGGTAACCCCCGAAACAAACGGGTCCTTAGAGATAGGAAGTCTGCTTCTGGCTTTGTTATTTTTGTTAGGAGCTCATTTGTGTCATGGAAAAGCAAGAAGCAGACTATGGTTGCTAGATCCAGTGCAGAGTCTGAATACAGAGATGATGTGGGTTAGATCGGTCTTGACTAATCTTGCAATTGAGGTACCTCTTCCCATGCAGCTTCTATGAGACAACCAAGCAACACTTTTTATTGCCAATAATCCTGCATTTCATGAACGGATCAAGCATATAGAGGTGGATTGACACTATACCAGAGACATGATCCAAAAGGGTCTCATATCCACCTCCCATGTTTCTACTGGAGATCAAACTCCTGATATATTCACCAAAGCCCTTGCTAGAGGTCTATTTCAGATATGTTGTTCCAAGTGGAGCATGATAGACATACATGCTCCAGCTTGAGGGGGAGTGTTGAGATATTCGTATCTCATTGTAGTTGTTTCTTATTTCTATTTCCTTCATGTGCCTCTTATGTAAATTACCCGGGGCTTTTCTCCTATATAAGAGAGCTTTAGGGTCTCTGTAATGTATACAATTTCTATTCTCTCAACAGTAAAGAATGAAGAAATATTGCTAGTATTTCCTAAGAGTATGTTCGGTTCGGGAATAAGCAAGAATAAGGTTAACGAAATATTCGTATTCGGCTGGAAGGATAGGAATAAGGTGGAATAAGGGTCAGTAAAGTGGAATAAAGATAAGAATAAGTGTGGAATAAAGTGAAATATGGGTAGAGAGACATGCGCAGGGAAGAATAGCCTTACTCGAAAGGAAAGGGGAGGGAGGGGAATAGTGCCTTTATTCTTGGGGCTATTCTCCAAACGAACATCACCCTAAAAGAATGAATATGATTTTTAAGAAAGAGTCTTGTATGATAGAGATTGGAGAGAGAAAAGGGGCAACGTGCTTATGACTATGAACATAATTTTGTCATCGATAAGCACATATATCTAATAATTTAACAGACATGACAAGGTTAAAAACCTGAGAAATGCATGACAAGGTCAAATACAACCATCAAGAAGATAAAGTCACTTCCCACATGCAGTTAAATGGGAAAAAACCAATATACGCCCACTGAATTGGGGATTAAATCCCTTTGGAAAGAGGTAAACATTTAGCACACCAAA
The DNA here is from genome assembly GCA_037367405.1 of Ottelia alismoides. Taxonomy (NCBI): domain Eukaryota; kingdom Viridiplantae; phylum Streptophyta; class Magnoliopsida; order Alismatales; family Hydrocharitaceae; genus Ottelia; species Ottelia alismoides. The sequence continues at coordinate 159,446 of JAZKJV010004173.1, read as the reverse complement.
TTTCCCTTCAACTATACAAATCACAATTTTTCCTTGCACTTGTGAAACCCAAATTAAGCAAGGTATCGTCATGAATGATCTTTCCATATTGATTTACTCGCATGCTGCACAGAAGAAGATCCATGTTGTTTATAGCTCATCTTATATATGCAGATCATGTGCTAATTTTTGCTAAAGCAAAAGAAGTGGCTGCAAAAGAGAATGTTCGTGTAATATGTATTTTTGAGAAGATCTCAAGACCAACTAATTATAAGAAGAGTGCAATGCATCTTTCAAGGCAGAAAAGGTAAAGATTTCCAATTTCACTACATTTTCAGATAACAGAAGGAAAGCTACCATGTACTTATCTTGGCCTTCCATTATCTCGTGGAAGGGCAAAAAGTTTGTATTCCGTGCCGCTCGTGGATAAAGTCACAAAAAATATCAAAACGTGGTTGCACAAAATCTTCTCTCATACAGAACATTGTCAATTGATTTGATGGGGTGTGGAAGACCTACTCAACTATCGGTTGGGTGGCATTCCGATACCACAAAGGGTACTTTAAGATTAACATCGCTGATCATAGGGTACTTGGGGCAGCAAGTGGCATCCCATCTCATGGAATATAGTTGCACTACGATGTTGAGGGGAGAATTAAAGTACAAAACCTATTTAATTTGCAAACGGCACGAGTGCTAAATAAAGAGAGTTGCATTCCTGGCATATGTGCAACAAGGATTGCTTTAGGTTTTGTGGGCAGGTAAGAGACATGGTTTCATTCTACATTATGGGCCTCTATCTAGATCTTGAGCATACATTCGAAGCAAACTTAAATACATCGACTTGAAGTACTTGGGCATTTAATAGATGTGGATATTCAATCGAATGATACCCAACAGGAGGTGAAGGCCATCCAACAAACTCGTGATTTTTCTTGGTGTTGGGACATGTGCATACCAAAAGGACAAAGTAGTATTGAACCAAACCATACATGGTGTAAAACATAAGCCCCAAAGTGGGGCCTTACAACCTTGCTAGCTTGGAAAGGGATGACATTTGTGACATCCAGGTCCGAATAACCCTAACTCAATCCGATTAAAGGTTTGAATGATCAATTAATATTCAATCAATATTGAAAAAACCCAGATCGACCTATAAGTTGCAAATCGAATTCCGTTCGGACGCAGTCGACCAAAAGTCGATCACATCATAATGCGTGCCATCGGAAAAGCCGCGGCACAAAATCGGAAACCGCAAAACAAACCGAGACTACCCAAAAATCTGATTTGAAAATAAGACCAACGAAATCGACCATTCGTCGATCGGACGTTGTTTGATAATTTAAAATCATAAAATTTGATCAAAAAACAAGACTATATGTCGTCAACTTCTGTATCCATCTTGGATCAGAAAAGTATGAAACGTATATCATTTGATCATCATGAATAGACGGTCAAAATGAGATATTGATCATCTAAATTGGAAATTCGAGGCACGAATGCGGATGAGTTTGGTATTCTAAATAAAAGAGAGAAAAATGATTTAAAAAAAATATTTTTTTTGTTGTTATGTATAGCAACAGCCACTTGGCTTCTTCTTACTCCTTCCACTTGGCCTTAACCCCCTCCATTTGTAAACAAGAGACAATCCCTCCGCTCCTTATTTATAACACAAACCCCTTTATTTCTTTTTCTTCAGGTTCAAACAACTTGCATGTGATTACTTCGACATTAGATAAGTGCCGAGAATATCGTTTGAAGCCCTAATCACCATCCTCTCTCCTTTTGCGTGTCGTCGCTACCATTCCAATGAACCCTCTTGAGATTCGTCTCTCTTCCACTCAAAAATGGCAAGTGAGGATGGCCCTTCAGAAGTGGAAGCTCCCGTGTTGGGAGAACCGATGGATTTGATGAGTGCCTTGCAATTGGTGATGAAAAGGCAGTGGCACATGACGGTGTTGCACGTGGTCTCCATGAAGTTGTTAAGGCCATCGAGAAGCATTATGCACAACTTTGTGTTTTGGCCGAGGATTGTGACCAACCTAATTACGTCAAACTTATCAAAGCACTTTCTGCTGAACATGGTGTTCACTTAATAACAGTCTTGAGTGCAAAAATGTTGGGAAATAATCGAAAGAATTGTTTATTCCTGTAACCCTAAGCTCTCTTATATAGGGGAGAGACCTATGGGTAAATTACATAAGATAGACATAAAGAAATAAAATAATTGAAAAGGTACATAGGAATGTAGAAATATATCAACACTCCCCCTCAAGATGGAGCATAGATGTCAATCATGCTCAGCTTGGACGAACACTTCTGAAATGCCTCCCTGAGTAATGCCTTGGTAAAGATATCTGTTGTCTGCTCTCCTAAACTAACATAAGAAGTAGAAATCAGACCCTTCTGGATCATATCTCTAGTAGAATGGCAGTCTACCTCAATATGTTTCGTTATCTCATGGAATGCGGAGTTGTTGGCAATAAAAAGAGCAGCCTGATTGTCACATTAGAGGTGCATGGGAAGAGACACATCTATAGTCAGGTCAGTAAGAACATATCTGACCCACATTATCTCTGTGGTAGCTTGCGCCATAGCCCTATATTCTAACTCAACACTCGATCTGGCAACCACAGTCTGCTTCTTGCTCTTCCATGAAACCAGAGAATTCCCTATAAACACAACAAAGCCTGAGGTAGACTTTCTATCATTTGGACATCCAGCATAGTCTGCATCTGCACATGATGTAACTGAGAGAGGTGTGCCCATGTTGAAAAGAAGTCACGTACCAGGTGAAGTCTTCAGCTATCTCAAAATCATATGGACTGCATCCATATGTGCCTGTCTGGGCTGCTCCATAAACTGACTTACTTTGCTCACGGCAAAGGATATGTCGGGCATGGTGATGGTCACATATAGTAGTTTGCCAACAAGCTCCATTTACCTCCTCTTGTCGACCTCCTCACTGTCATCATCATATAGCTTCATGCATGGGTCAATAGGAGTAGTGGCAGGTCTGCAATCTGCCATGCCTGTCTCTGAAAGAAGATCTGCAACATACTTCCTTTGGGTCATCACAAGACCTTGCTGGTTCCTGGCAAACTCCAACCCAAGAAAGTAACGTAGATGTCCAAGATCCATGGTCACAAACTATTGACCTAGGAAGTCCTTTGCACCTTGAATGCCCCGTTTGTCATCCCTTGTAACAATAATGTCATCAATGTATACAAGAATGACAATAGTACCTCTCTGGATCTTCTGCACAAACAAGGAATGATCGGCAGTCGATCGCACAAACTTTTGTTGCTCTATCAAGTCCGAGAGCTTCTGGAACCATGCTCTTGAACTCTGCTTAAGGCCATAAATAGCCTTGTGTAGCCTGCAAACCTTCTGACACTCCCCCTCAGCAGCAAACCCAGGTGGTTACTGCATGTAGACCTCCTCCTTTAGATCACCATAGAGGACGGCATTCTTCGCATCAAGCTGATACAGTGGCCAATCTCGTGTCACAGCAACTGAAAGAACAATACGTAGAGTAGAATGCTAGGTCATTGGAGAAAAAGTATAATGATAGTCCACCACATATGTCTAGGTGAACCCACGTATCACAAGTCTCGCCTTATAGCAATCCACACTGTCATCCGCACGGTGTTTCACAGTGAACACCCATTTGCATCCCACAATGGACGCGTCAACTGAAGCAGAAATAAGACTCCACGTACCACGTGACTGAAGCGCAGCCATCTCCTCCATAGCCAAGCGCCAGTGACTATCCTTCAATGCCTCCTCATAATTATGTGGAATTTCCACGACAGATAGAGGTGCTGCAAATATCTGGAAAACCCATGTTAGACGATGAAAGGAGACCTGAGAAACCATAGGGTAGGAAGTAAAAGATCGCTTCTGTTTTCTAATTGAAATAGACATATCTAGGTCAGAGGTAACGTCCTCCATCTGTTTGTTATTTTCTTGCAATGACTCTTGCACAGATATATCTCCAAACCCATCGTTAGAAGCTTTGTTATCAAAATAAACCTAGGGCTCCGTGGATGATGGGCGATGACCCTGAGTAGAAGCAGCCCGACGAGTGTAGAATTTAGGTAACGATAGAACAAGGGGCGCATGCGACTGGGTAGTAGAAGGAGGTGGAGGAGGGTTGGAGGTGATGGTGGTGGAGGTTGAGGTGGTGTAGGTGATGCAGCAAGCACAAGAGGAGGTGGCATGTAGACTTCATCATTTGAGTTCGATGAAGCCAACCTATCACCTGTAGAAGAGAAGTACATCACAGACTCAAAAAATGTAACATCTGCACTGATATAGTAGTTTATGCGCAAAGGATCATAACACCAGTATCCCTTTTGAGCCCTGGAGTATCCAACAAACACACATTTGACAGCTCTAGGAGCGAGCTCGTCATGACAAGGAGTCAACTGATGAACAAAAGCAACAGACCCGAACACAAGAGGAGTAAGTGAGAATAACACTTTCTCAGGAAATGCTGCGGAGAAAGGAATTTTCTCACCCAAGACAGATAACGGCATACTATTCACCAAATAATATGTTGTGAGAACTGCACCACCCCAAAATAAATGTGATGCATGACTCTGAATGAGAAGAGCCAGAGTAACATCAAGAAGATGACGACGCTTTCTCTCAGCAACACCATTTTGCTGAGAGGTGTAAGGACAAGATGTTTGATGAATAATCCCTCTAAATGAAAGAAAATGAGATAGATCACGAGTGCAGAATTCCAATGCATTATCAGTTCGCACAAACTTCACAAAGATAGAGAAAACATTTTGTACTTCGGTAATAAAGGTTTTGATCACATCCCTACTTCAGATTTATTTTTCAAAAGAAATACTCATGGCAATCGTAAAAAAATCGTCCACAGCTAGAAGATAAAATATGTCCCTGGTGATCAGGCACACGACTCGGACCCTAAATGTCAATATGAAATAACTCGAAAAGGGAGCTACTGCTCCGACTCTGACGACAGGGAAAGGCTGACCGATGATGCGTTCCCAACTGACAAGCTTCGCACTGAAAGGAAGAACTAGGCAAAATCTGCGACAGCATATGACACATCTTTTGAAGAGGGAGATGACCAAACCGGAGGTGCCAAGTGAACGGAGAGACTGATCCAGACGAATGAGAAGATATGCCTGCATAGGGAGTCCGAACCAGACGATAAAGACCACCCTGCTCACGGCCACACCCAATCACTTTGCCCGTAAGAATGTCCTGAAAAACAAGAGACAATAGGTCAAAAATAGCTCGGCAGTGCAAATTCTTTGTAATCACACTAATAGAAAGCAAATTCATAGAGAAATCTGGAGCATGTAGCACATTTTGTAGACACGTCGAAGAAGTCAAAGTGATCTCCCCCTGTCCTGTGATCGGGGAATGAATCCCGTCAGCGATCACAACTGTTCTCCCTGGCAGAATCTGGGTATATGACGTAAGCTGATGTCTGTCTCCACATAGATGTTGTGTTGCATCGAAGTTCATAATCCACTCTGTAATATCAGATCCATGACAGGATGTAAAAGCATAAGTGCATGAGGTGCTGGTTGTAAAAGCATAAGTGCATGAGGTGCTGGTTGTAGCAACTGGCAGAAGCCGAGGCTACCACATCTGAATAAACTCCTGACAATGGCGAAGCGGAAGGAGGTAGAATATCCCTCAGTCTGGCTACGAGGTGATCAAACCACTGATCTAGAGTAGAAGCAGTAGGAGACTCAATCTGCTTTGCAACACGGGCCGATGCTGGGAACCCATGCTTGGAATAGCATGTCTCCTCGGTATGACCTGCGCGATGAACGAAAGTACAGGGTTGCCGAGTGCGACCTCCTCTACCACGAGGTCTGCATCCACGGGAGGTAAAATGGCCTCTTCCTCGAGAGGCTGCCATGGCTGAGGAAGTCTGACTAGAGGCTGTGGAAGGAATAGTAATCCTGTTGAGCATGCGGAACGCTTCCTCAATGGGAGGGATAGTGGCATCCGCTAGAATCTGAGAGCGAGCAGCATCATATTCAGGGTCAAGGGATGCTAGGAATACCCCTACCGTGGTAGCATTCCTATATGTCATCTGCTGCTCTGGAGTTGCCCATAGAGGCATGAAACTGTGGAGCTTCTCAAACATCCCATGCAAGGATGTATATAGTGAATGTAGAGGACGTCCATTCTGCTTGATGGAAATTGGTAAATATGCCATGCTGGAGTTGGAGGATCTTCGTCTCGTTCCTCGTTTGATAATATGTTGCCGCGAGGATATCCCACATCGCCTTAGCAGTAGGCTGATGTAACACATCATTAGCGATCTCGATCGTCAACGTACCAGAGAGCCAAACTTTGGCATAAGCATCATCCGCCTCCCACGAGGCATTTACCCCAGTCTTCTCCACCGATTCTCCATGGTAAGAATATGCTTCTTACCATTTGACTTCATCAGGCTCATTGACCTCTGAAGGCGCTTGTGGATGTAATATCGACCATGCTTTCTGATATGACGGCTCGAGAAGACTAGGTTTGAAGACTAGACAAGGTCTTGTCTACACTGATATAGAGATATTTGATTGCATGTGTAGACTCATGCAACCAATCTCATCAAGAAAGAGAACTCGGCGACAGTGCTTCTAGAGGAGGGTGGTGGCACTCCTCTTGGAGAGAGGAGTTACAGGAGCCAGCGGCACCTGGGCTGCAACGTGGGCCAGATGAAGGAGTAGCGGTACCCGCGTGGGCTTTAGGTCCTGGTGGCAAGATCCTGGCGGTGCCCTCAGGTGGCGTCCCACGTAGGAGGGAGAGACGGGCGGCATCTCGCGTGGGAGGGAGGATCGGGCAAAGGTATGTGGGAGGGAGGGCCGGGCAAAGGCGCGTGGGAGGGAGGGCCGGGTCGGGAGAGCGGCGCGTAGGAGGGAGGGCGGCGGCGGCGCATGTGAGAGAGGTTTGAGGTGGGACTAGGGTTAGGGTTTCGGAGCTCCGGTCTAGGACCGCCGCTCTGATACCATGTTGGGATCGAAAGAGTTGTTTATTCCTGCAACCCTAGGCTCTCTTATATAGGGGAGAGACCTATGGGTAAATTACATAAGATAGACATAAAGAAATAAAATAACTGGAAGGTACGTAGGAATGTAGAAATATCTCCACAAAAAACACTTAGGCAGTAGATAGGGCTTTGCAAGATTGATTCAGAAGGGAAGGCAAGGAAAGTTGTAGGTTGTTCACGTGCAATTGTTAAAGTTGGCTCTGGAATTACTCTTTTTAAGAAAAGTGATTTATCTCAATTATCTGGTTTTCCAATGCTAATCTACATGTCAACCCATATACAGGACTATGGTGAAGAATCAAAGGGACTTCACATTGTTCAGGAATATGTTAAGTCACACATTGGTATTTGAAGGTTTGAGTTATACGAGATGTAGGCAAATTATGTTGAACTTTTGGTTATTTGAAGTTGAGAGGTAGAAATGTTACTGAAGTTTTGGAACTTTGAGATTCTGTTCTGACCATCCTTTGCATGCACATCCTTTGCATCCTTGTCCATTTCTTTCATATAGGCTCAACACCATCTATTGGTTCATTGAATCTGAACTAGCACCGTGAAGACTCTCGTGCACAATATTTTTGATGAAGTGTAGAAATTGACAGTTTGGAATCCCACATCAATTAGAAAAGTAAAGTGAACATTGATAAACAAGTAGTGTCAACTAAGAAAATGTCTTAATTGAGTTTCTCAATATAATAGTGCCAAGATTTTCAAATTACCATTTGATCACAGATTACAGATTACCCAATTAAAAGTTAACAGTTTGAAGATAAGCTCAAGTGCAGCATTCTCGCAAAATTTAAAGCGTGAAATACAATTTCCTTTAAGAAATTATACAACAAATCCTCCCAGTTCCCATCATATATTACTCAAGAAAATGCATCAAAAATGTGTATATCAACCTGCATGAATTGAATAGGATCTAAGCACATAGATGGCAGCAAGAAGATTCCCTTGGTCAAGGTATCATGGCATCGACATGGTGTCGAAGAGGGGACATGGAAGACCGAAACAGACATGTGGGCATGACACCCACAGCTCTTCCCAGGTAATTGTCAAAACAAACCCATTTAATTATATACATGTTAAAAGATATGGCTTGTTTTTCCTTTGAGGTTTTTATGGGTTCAAAATCTTTTGACGTTTTTATGGCCAGATAAAATCCAGACAAGACACGTAGTGACTTTGACTTGAGTCTCGAGGACGAGACTCCCTCAAAGGTTTTTATATTTGTGACATCCAGATCCGAATAACATGAACCCAACCCGATTCAAGGTTTGAATGATCAATTAGTATTCAATCAATATTGACTAAACCTAGATCGACCTATAAGTCGCAAATCGGATTTCGTTCAGACGCAATCGATTAAAAGTCGATCGCATCATAATGTGTGTCATCGGAAAAGCCACGACACAAAATCGGAAATCGCAAAACAAACTGAGACCACCCAAAAATTCAATTCGACAAAATAAGACCAATGAAATCGATTGTTCGTCGATCGGAGGTCATTTGGTAATTTAAAATCATAGATTTCATCAAAAATCAAAATCGTATGTCGTCAATTCCTGTATCCATCTTAGATCAGAAAATTATGAAATTTATATCATTTGATCATTGTGAATAAACTGTCAAAAGGAGATATTGATCATCTAAATCAGATATTCAAGGCGCGAATGCGGGCGACTTCGATATTCTAAATAAGAGAGAGAAAATGATTTTAAAAAATATATATTTTTTGCAGAACAGCCACTTGGCTTCTTCTTACTCCCTCCACTTGGTCTTAACCCCCTCCATTTGTCAATAAGAGACAATCCCTCCTCTCCTTATTTATAACACAAACCCCCTTTACTTTTTCTGTCTTCTAAATTCCAACGAAGGAATCCCAAACTTTTCCCCAATCTTCTCTCAAGTCCAGCCCTCCTCCCCAACGATGGAAGTGCTGCTCTATGCAGCTCTGCTACAGCTGTTGGAGCCTCTTTCCTTTGTTGCATACAACTGGAGAGCAGGAGCTGCTACTGCTCCTTGTTCTTGGACAGTTGTGTTGCTGCATGCAACTATGCAAGCCCATATAAAGCCTAGTTGACCTCAAATTTTTAGATATTTCAAGGTACAAACTAAACCCCCTTGCTGCCATGTATGTAGTGTTACACATTTTTTTCCCATATATGATCTTTATACAACTCCAATCTTCCATTACTCTGATTGCAACGAAATCTCTCATCATTTCATTCCATAGATAAATAATATAACATGAAACATAGTGGATGAACTTCAGAAGGCATACAATAGGCCCATATAATTAATATTCGTACATGATGCTTGTTCTTTAAATAGAAATTGAGAACTGTCGATTCGGTTTCCTAGTGGGGATTGTAGAGTGTTGTATTCAGTACCTGAATACTTTAGTATGGTCACATCTAAGATTGGAGAGGCTGCTCACGCATCTCCAATGATCTCTTTACGGAAGATGCAAAATTGATAGTGTTTACGCAAGGGCTTCATTTAGCTACCTGTTGTGATTAACACAAGTTACACAACATCATCATCAGCTTTGGTTCGGCAATACATCAGCCTTGATTATGCTCCAGAGTAATTGTAACTCATTCAATTTGCTACATCAATTTAAACAGCATTAGTATCCTACTTGATTTTTATCGTGATATTTTCGCCTAGTAATCATATGCAAGTTGTTTGAACCTGAAGAAAAAAAAGCCAATCCAAAGATGGACAACGTTACTTGGTAATGTTAAGACAATTGAGGCAGTTTTGGCATTGAGGTTGAGGGGTGAGGGTAAATTGGAGACATCAATCGCCAAGTTAAGATCATATTAAGCGCTTCTGTAGGATTGTTGAAGAAGATTGTGATTTCAACACAAGAAAGGGTATTAATTCATGCAAAATATACTTTAAATGACATCTGTGGAAAGGTGAAAATCAATCATCAGAGAATGTGCCAAGCTGCCCAGTTAACATACTATCGGAATGAAAATTAATATCTCAGTTGGCTATTGTCAGTTTTCTATAGGCACAAAGGAATTAACAATTTTCAGAGGCTTATATAATTGCTTGAACATAGTAATACGTTGAGATAAAATCCCCATGCCTTATGAGGGTATTAAACATTATGTTGAGGCTTGGGACTAAGGACTCAATGGCCAGATCCCCGTGGAGGTTGGCAGCGTTGGCTTAATTCCATTACGAATAAATTTCCGTCGTAGCTTAAATGGACATTGATTCTTTATTGTTGATTCTTCTATGCCAAAATACATGTAAACCATGTATCACATGCTTTACCTCGTTAGGCATCCATTCATATACGTTATGTTTCTTCTATTGTCTTGATGGTGACACCTTTCCTATTATTGCACTCATTGAAGTATCATATGAGGTTATCCACTACGATGGGTTTGATGAGAATAAGTGATAACAGTTAATTATGCAGGTTATGGTGACTTACACCTAACCTTGCGAGGGTGCGGTGACCCTCAGCTGGACGGGAGATAGGAAGCCCAATTAGGGTAGCAGCTACCTAGTGCGCAGATTTAGGATCTCGTTCCTTTTTACAATTTTACGTGAGCTTGCAGTACTTTTACGCTTCGTTGGGATCCAAGTTTTTGACCAGTTCCGATGACCCTCTGTTCTTAGAGTGCCTAGGTTGGGGGACCCTCGATTTTGGTTTTTCTTTACGAGCTCGTTTGTCCGTACCGGTCGGGCCGATTCTTGGAGTGACTCTTCCGGAGAGTCTCTCCCACCCATCTCAAGGGCGTAGTTTTGGAGTAGGTCTAGCCCTCTATTAGATCACACTTTTTTTCTCTAGTAGGATTCGAACCCTGGTCCTTAAAAGTGGGAGCTACTGCTTCTACCACCAGATCATTAGAGGGCTTATATTGGATCACACTTCCACTTAGAGTGCGAGACGGAAGAGTCTCTTAGAAGGCTTACTCACCGCTTGAGTTTTGGTTATTTTCTGCCAGTAGGTCCTGGCAATGAGTTATTATTGAGAGTTGGTTACAGCTGAGATGAGCTACAGTTAAGAGTTGGTTACAGTTGAGCATGAGACAGAAATCATCAATCATTAATAATCATCAATCTTCGACATTTGATCATAATTTAGATCTACTACTACAGATGTTAGGAGAAGCTAATGGTAGTGTTGGGTACTTAGTTAGGATGCATTATACTCCACCGCATGCCTACGGAGGCACCCAACCCTAAGGTATTCTTCACGCCTTAGAGTCATAGTGTGAGGTCGTACTCAGACCAAGATCACGGACTATCCACTAGACTTGAGAAATTAGACAGAAATAAAGATCAAATCAAAGACTCGTCATCCTCAATACCAAGATTCATCAACATGATCACTAAGTGAAAAAAAGATAATAACCTACATATGGGTCATTAATTAAAATGTGAAATTATTATACAAGGATAGTTATGAGGTGATGGACGATCAGGGGATTTACGTACATAACATCTTGAAAACTCATTTTTATGCAAGTAGCTTGTTAAATTTAAATTTCAATACCTATCTATTTACTTTCTTTTGGAACCACTGAATTACCTGTTATTTTTTTATATGTTGGATTGTATTCAGCAATTGTTGATGTTTGTCTTGTTCCTATCATGTATGGCTAGCAAGGCGCATGCATCGCAGTTGACTGACAGTTTGGCACTGAGTTCCGCAGTTTCTGTTTATGGTATACGTGTTTAAATTTTGTTCAAGATAATGTAAATGTCTTTTTTCTCTTCTATATTTTGGGATACATGTACATATTGCAGTTTCTTCTGTTACATGTAATTATATATGAAAATTAATGAAATGTGAATTGCTGGCACGCTATTATTTCTGTGGTTGTTTACATTAATTGTGAATGTTATTTTGAAACACAAAAAAAATCCCTAAATTTCAGTAACCTAATGCGATCGGTAGCGAATATAATAGTGTGAATGTTGTGTAAACGGGTAACCCGGATCTACGAGCGGGCATCACAATGACTTTAACCAGAGAGAGAAAGAAAAAGAGGAAGAGGGAGGGAGGCTTGTAAGCTGAGAAGTAATCATGAAAGACAATTGCATGTTATGCAATTGCATGCATGAAGATAGTATTTTCATGTTCCCCTTTACTTACACGGTATGGTTGTGGTTCATCTAGATGTGGGATTCCCCAAATTCAACGGAAGAATTATTCATGATATAATTATGAGGTGTATGTATTGCAATTGGACACCACAAAATTTGCCTGAAAATTACTTTTTTGATTTGGTGCATCTGGAAAGAAGGTATTTTAGATATCATAACAGTCAAAGTTACATATGGAAAGTGGTGGTCGGAGGATTTGTTTGGATTTTCAAGGAGTTTAAATCTGGCATGACTTGTGTTGCCATTTTTTATTAAATTGTCGAGAATGGAAAATTTTGTATTGAGCATATGCCAAGCTTGCTAAATCAAGAAAAAATGTCCATTTTTCTCAAAAAAATAGAGAAATATCACTACGGTTCTGACAACATACAACTCAAATTGGCATCTTTATTTACAGGGGAAAAAATTGTTCATTGTCTTTCTTCAGTGACTTCAGTCATCATAAAAGTTCTAGCTGTAAGATACAATTCAAAGTTCCGTCACGATTGTTAGAAGTTAGAACTACTTATTTAAACATAATCAGTCAAGGACTGTAGCTATATTATATTTAAATAATGTTGATTCTATCTATACATCGCGAATTACCAAAACCCATACAACAAACTTCCTTTAAAATATAAATATATCAGCATGATATGCAGATATTTAGTTTGATAGAATTAAGATAGCACAATAATTTCCAAGTAATGCAATAGAGATGCACAATGAACAGAGAGTGTCATCTTGATGATACAAGAGATTTTTTGAGATACTGTTAGAGTTATTAGATTTATTGTATTTCTATTTTATTTGAATCCTCCAACCCTTCGAAGACTTATATGTAGTTCTCCCTTTTTGCTCTCTAAGGTTTCTCTCTGTATAAGAAACCCTAAACTCGTGAAAGAAAGACAACAATTTATTCTCTCCTCCACATGGTATTAGTGCAACGATCCTAGACCGGGGTTCTAACCTAAATCATCCCGCTGCCACCTTGGAGCGCCTGCGCGAGCCCTCCTTCCTCGCCTAGGGTCCTGCGCGAGGCCCTTCTTCCTCTCCAAGGTCCCTCGGCCTTTCTTCCTCTCTAAGGTCCCTCGGCCTCTTGGATTCCGCGCAGGGCTATTGCACCCCTCTAGGGTGCAGCAGCGCCGCCAAAGGAGGCAACCAGCCCTCTTGCGCCGCCTAGGGTACCTTCCAGCACCTTGCAGCATCGTCAAAGGAGGCAACCAGCCCTCCTGCGTCGCCTAGGGTGCCTTCCAGCACCCGATTGCCTCCAGCGCACCCCACTAGGGTGCTCCAACGCTGTCGTGACACCTCTCGATCGCCTCCAGTGCCGCCCCATCATCTTTTCCTTGCCTCCAGCGTCGCCGCAGCACTTCCAAGATGCTCCCAGCGCCATCCTGGGCCACCGTGGACCCCTTCCACAACCTCCAGTGTCGCCTCCAGCGACTCCAGCCCCACCTGGGTCGTCGCTAGGGCCCTCACAGATCCCCTGGGCTATTGATCATCACGGGTTCAGACCTTCTGCACATGCGTGCATGAGTTTTAAGGCTCTTCTTAGAGCCGTATGCATATTTGAACAACAACAACAGGACTTCATTGATCTTTCTATTTGACCACCACGATATCTCTTCCTACTAAGACAAAGCACTTGTACACTATGTCATCTACAATAATATAAAGCACTTATATAAAACTTAAGGGTACAGAAAACTTTGTTCTATGGTCTCATTCCTTTAAGGTGTTCATTGGTGGTCAGCGGAAACTCTATATCCTGACTAAAGATCCTCCAGAGGTGACAGACAATGATTATGATACCTAGATCGGAGACAACTACGACATCAACACCTGAATGACCAACAGGCAACAGTAGTGAAGCATGTATTGCATTGAACCTGCTTTTTAAAGACACTACCAAGTAGATGTGGGATGATCTTGAACAGACCTACTCCCAGAAGTCAACTGAGTCTCACCCCGTTGTCATCTATAGGTGGATTTGAGATGCATCTCAGGGTGACTCTACCCTAGTTGAGTACTACATGCAGCTCACTAGCCTGTATGAGGAGCTTGCGATCTTTCATATTTCTTATTGTATCAAACAGGTATGGGAGCGTTTGGACTGGCAAGTGTATCATTTTCTTGATGGACTACATCCTAGATATCAAGTAGTGAATGAGCAATTTATGATATGTGACACTATGCCATCGATGAAGATCATATTTGGATGTCTCGAAGAGCTAGAGACATATGTTGCACAACCTTCTACTTTACCTCTCATGGAGAACTCAACTCACTTAGCATCATCTGGGAGCATTGTTGTAAAAATCCCCCGACATGCCCAAATAGTAGATCCGACTAGTCTAGTTGGAGGGGTGGCTGACCGAGTACTGACTAATTCCGACTAAGGCCAACTAGTCGATCGATTTTTGCTTGGAGATACCATTTATTTTTTATTTCTTAAAGCAAACTTATTCTAATATACTTAATGTTTTATTTAAATTCAAATTCTTCTTTTGTTTCATTATGATAATATAAAAAATGTACAAATCTATGTAAATATGTAAGAATATGTATACAAAAAGATTTATATATTGAAAATAATTAACAAATTCAAAACCGGTTAAAGTCCGACTAAATCCGATTAGTCGTCCGACTGCCGATTAATCCTTAGACAGTGACCCAACCGACCGAGTACCGACTACCGATTTTTGCAACCTTGTCTGGGAGAGGAGGACGACATAGCTTCCGAGGAGGCCATGGTCGTAACTTTAGCCGCAGTCGTAGACATGACTTTGATCGTGGGTGTGACCTGTATCGTGGCCATAGACGAGATACTATTGCTCCTTAGTACCCATATTGCATTCATTGTGGTAGCTGGAATCATCCGTCCGAACGATGCTGGCAGAAATTTGGCAAATCTCTTTATATAGTTAATAGTGCATATGAGAACGCCTACGATACTGTAGAGGCGTCTTTTGATCCAGATTCCAATGGACTAACAGTCCAACTCAATGTTGTCGATTACTCCCATCTAATGCAGATCCTCCAAACCCATGGACACGCTCCATCTACCATTGAGACTACCACTGCTACTTTGGCTGCCACTTCAAGTATAGTAACCAACTCAGCAACCACTAATGCTCCTGCTTGGATCATTGACTATGGAACCTCTGCTCATCTAACAGGAGAATGTACTCTACTAACCTTCTCCAAACCCTCTTCATCAGTGAAGTCGGTTCAAGATGCCCATGGAGCTCACTCACTTGTTGCTACCATCGAAACCATGGAGTTCTCCTCCAAGCTCCGGATGTCTGGGGTTCAATGTGCTCCTGATTTCCCTCTCAGCTTATTTTCGATTCATAAGCTTTTTATTGCGCTTAATTGTCATGTGATATTTGATGATATCTGTTGGTATTTTCAGGACATCTGGATGAGGCAGATTCTTAGTAGGGGCGTGAGAAGAATGGCCTATATTATCTTGACATATCCTCATATTCTAAGTTTGCTGGTGATGCGTCCATCTCTGAAAATTCATTCCTATAGCATATGCGCCTTGGGCATCCATCTGTGAAGGCTCTCTCGAAATGTTCCATGAACTCTCTACTCTAAAGCCCTTTCAGTATGAGGCATGTGAGTTCAGAAACATCATCGAGCTTCTTTTCCTGTTCGTGTTGACTCGCATCGTACCATTCTTTTTGTCTTAGTTCATTGTGTTGTATGGACCTTGTCCGGACCGAACTTTGAGTGCTCATAGATATTTTAATATCTTTATGGATGATTATAGTAGATCCTCTTGGCTTTATCTATAAAGGAACGTTCGGAGAGTAATAAAATTGTCAAGATTTTCTTTCAATATGTCAAAACTTCTTTCTCTGCATGTGTTTAAATTGTTCGAACTGACAATGCTCTTGATTTCGTCCAACAGGACTTGACGTCTTTCTTTGCCTCTCAACGGATTGTTCATAAACATCATATTCGTACACCTCTCAACAAAATGGGGTAGCAGAAAGAAAACTCTGACATCTTCTTAATATTACTAGGTCTCTCTTTATTCAGATGAACGTTCCCAAGTACTATTGGGGGGTGCCATGCTTACTGTTGTTCATCTCATAAACAGGGTTACATCCTATGTCCTAAAAGGAGACACTCCATTCTCTCTATTATACCCCAATGAGTCTACTTTTCCTTTACCACTGAGGATTTTTGGGTGCATAGCGTTTGTTCACAAGTTCCATGCTACTGGCAAATTGTCACCTAAGGCCATCAAATGTGTCTTTCTTGGGTACTTTCACACTCAAAAAGACTATCGGTGATATGATCATGTAGGGCATCGATACTATATTTTCACAGATGTCACTTTCTTTGAGCAGACTAGCTACAGACTGTGGGTGGCATACCTTTGGATCTACCACCTCCAATCGACTATAAATGCAAGCACAACATCGCACATGCTTATGTACCTTTCCTTGTTTCTTTTTTGCAAGATGATATGCACTCTTCCAGTGATCCTACCATTGTTGCCCCCGATGTGCCTGAGGAGCTTCTTATAGCTTTCCATGAATAAAAAAGACAACGTATTTTTCACCCTATGTCACATTTTACTTCTATTGATGGTGTATCTAGCTGTAAAAAGAGTTTTGCAGATGCCCTAATGGCCACTTATGTTCCCAGATATCACCATAGTGCATTGCAGGATCATGGTTGGCAACAATCCATGGATGAGGAGATGGATACCCTTACCTCTCAGGACACATGGGGTATTATGTTATGCCCCCCGGGAGTTCGTTCTGTGGCATGCAGATGGGTCTTCATGATCAAATAGTCGCCTGATGGGTCCAATGACAGATCGAAAGCTAGATTAGTTACAAAAGGCTTCACACTGACCTACAGGGTTGACGACTTTGAGACCTTCTCTCCAGTTGCCAAAATGTGGTCCATATGCACCATTCGTTATGTTCAACAACAACAACAACAAAGCCTTTTCCCACAATTAAGTAGGGTCGCGGCTACATGGATTCTTCGCCTCCATTCAGATCTATCTTGGTCAATCTCGAGCTTATATCCAAAAAACTGAGATCCCTTCGTAGTGTCTTTCCAACACTTCTTGTGTCGTCCTCACCCTCTCTTAGCCGGCTCAACATTCCAACACCCGCATCTCCTAACTGGTGCATAAGCTGACCTTCTTTGCAAATCACCAAACCATTCTTTCTGTTGCTTCTAATAAAGCATGATCCATCTTTTAACTTGATGTGAAGAACGCATTTCTCTATGGTGACCTCGAGGAGGTTTATATGATGCAGTCACCGGGTTACATAGTCGATGAGGAGTGTGTGTGTCGACTACATAAGGCCATTTATGACCTGAAGTAGAACCCTCGGGCATGGTTTGACAGACTTACCACTGAGATCAGCACTCTTGTCTTTCAGAGAATGACATCTAACTATTCTATCTTCGTCAGATGACAGTAAACCGATACCATCATACTTATTTTCTATATTGACGATATGTTTGTCACTAAGGACGACGAAGCTGGCATTTCAGAGACCAAGACCTCCTCCAGAAGGTCTTTGTCATGAAGGATATTGGCCAACTCCGTCATTTTCTTGACATTGAGGTAATATGCACTACATAGGGGCTCCATTTCTCACAAAGGAAGTACTGCCTTGACATTATAACTGAGGTTGAACTACTTGGATGCACGCCATTTGCCATTCCTGCAGAAGTGACGAAACAATCCACATCTGTTGATCATGTGTTTGAGGATACTACACAATATAAAAGCCTAGTGTGTAAACTGCTCTATCTCATTGTTATTAGGCCATGTATATCATATGTTGTGAGCAGAGCCAACCAGCACATGTAGAGACCCCCCCCCCCTTATAGTCATTGGCATGATGTTCTTATGATCCTTCGATATTTGAAGGAATCTCCCAACTATGAACTCTTTTATGGGGTCAATGGTCACAATAATGTCTTTGTCTATACATATGCTGACTATGCCAGTTCACATGAGGACCGTCGATCCACTACAGGTCATGTCATGCTCGTTGGGAGCAACTTGATGATGCAACGCCAAATCCAAATAGGGCAAATTTTCTGTCCACCAAAAGTTGGTCCAATTATGAATTTTGAATTAGACTTTTCTTTCTCGTCCGTTTTAGTTAGAGTCTAGTTAAATTACGATCAGGACTGAGTCAATCGTTATTTTATTTTAAATAATGAGATCGCATGTGAAATCAAATTAATTAGTTAGTTGATTATAGTCTATTTAATATTTAATTTGTTAGGTAGGTTAGAGGATAATTAGAATTTATGAAGATTTTTATTTTTTTCATTTTAATTTTGATTGCAGTCCCCTCTTCCTCCTTATATAAAGGGGGCAAAGGGTTATGTATTAAAAATAGTTCAAGTTGAATCAAAATTGTAGTTTATCTATTTATCTCCCCCCCCCTTCTCTCTCCTCCTTCCACGCGATCTCTACGATTCTTTTTCTCCACAGCCCTCGCATCCGGATAGTTTTCTCTTCTTTCACCCTCCAATTTCTTCTACCAAAGTATTTTCCGCCATCAGAAAAATATTTTTCACTGTTGAAATTTTTCGATTTGCATTACAAGATTACTTGGCGAAGCAAGAAGCAGACATCGATCTTCAGATCGAGTGCAGATGCAGAATACAGGGTAATGGCCCAAGCCACTAGTGAGATCACATGGCTTGTCTCCTTTTTACATGAACTTGGACCTTCAGTTGCTACTTTTGTACCTTTATGCTATGACAACAAGTCTGTTGCGTACATCACCACCAATCTGGAATTACATGAGCGGACCAAGCACATTGATGTTGATTGGCATTTCATCGTGATGCAGTACGAGATGAAGGATCACTACTCCACACATCTCTACTAAGATTTAGCTTGCAGATATCTTCATGATGCAGCGTGGAACAGAAATATAGGGCCGGATAGTTAGTTAATATTATCCGTTAATTTTATCTACGTTTATTTGAGTTTTCGCAATTTTAATTAAATAAACGAGATCGCCTGTGATCTCGAATAATTAGTTAAAGATTTGAATTTCAAAATTAGTCGGTTAATTAGTTAGAGTCAATTTAGGATAATTAGTTGTTTTCTATTTTGTAATCTCATCCCTCTTATATAAAGGGATGATAGACCACTTATGTAATCAGCTCAGTATTTATAAAAATTGAGATTTTTATCTCTCTCCCTCTCTAGTCTCTCTCCTTCCCCTAGTGGTCTTCACGTTTCTCCTCTCCATCCCCTCGTGTTCCCAACGAGTTCTCTTCTCAACCCCTCTATTTCTCTACCACTGAAAATCCACCGTTCAAACATTTATTTTTTGTCGACGCGCCAAAATCGATCCGCATCAATTGGTATCAGAGCAGAGTTGATGCAGCATGGAACAGAAATATAGGGCCGAATATTTAGTTAATATTATCCGTTAATTTTATTTACGTTTATTTGAGTTGTCGCAATTTTAATTAAATAAACGAGATCGCCTGTGATCTCGAATAATTAGTTAACGATTTGAATTTCAAAATTAGTCGGTTAATTAGTTAGAGCCAATTTAGGATAATTAGTTGTTTTCTATTTTTGTAATCTCATCCCTCCTATATAAAGGGATGATAGACTACTTATGTAATCATCTCAGTATTTATAAAAAATTGAGATGTTTATCTCTCTCCCTCTCTAGTCTCTCTCCTTCCCCTTGTGGTCTTCACGTTTCTCCTCTCCATCCCCTCGTATTCCCGACGAGTTCTCTTCTCAACCCCTCTATTTCTCTACCACCGAAAATCCACCATTCAAACATTTATTTTTCATCGACGCGCCAAAATCGATCCGCATCACTTCACAAAGGCAATATTGAAGAAATGTCTCTCGTGCTTGATTTCCAAGTTAGGCATGTGATCGACAAATATGCTTCAACTTAAGTTCCTTACATTAATGGTCATGTGACCCGAATCGTTACAATTTAAAGATCAGGACCCATTCTGGGATCGGACCCATAAATGGGGACCCAAATTGTAATTTACCCTAGAATTTTTTACTTTTTGTAATTTTATTGCCAAAATTTGCTAACATATTATAGAAAAATTATTATAAGGATGACATCAACCGCTACAGTCACTCAACTAAAAATAAAAAAACATGTCGAATCATATCCATATAAACGGCATTCAATGTGCATACAACATACCATTTAGAGGAAGTATTTTATATCCAATTCCAATTTCCCTCAACTTTAAAAGAAAACATAACAGATTGTGTGCAGAGTAAATGTAGATGTTCATTAATATTTATTTTTCATTTTTCTTTTTTTAGTCTACCTAGAAGATAAAATTGTTGGCACCAATATTTTCACAAATTTGAATTATATATTAAATATCATTTCCAAATATGCAGTATTTTTCAAATGTATTGATCAACTTGATGCTTTAGTTCAGTGTTTGCCGCAGGGGCGGAATTAGCATACCTTATGGGGGGATGGCCCCTCCTCGATTTTTATATTCCCTTTGCATAATAATCTTAGTTTTTAATATTACTCTAAGACTTATGGCGAAACCTGCTTAGTAGTGTGTTGGTGTAACGAACCCGATCGTCCGAGAATGTTGTGGAAGCGAGAAACTCGGTGGACATCTCGGGAACATTACTCATAGCATCAATCATGGCATAAAAGAGCAGTAAAGAGCCAACAAAAAAACTTTTCCATTATCATAATAAGGTCATAATTCCAAGAGTTCTTTAATTAAAGATAAATAAACTAGACGAAATCGTATCCACGATTTTCTTATTCCAATGGACATAAAGACGTCCTCCCAACATAAGCCGCAGTAATTCCATACCGCTCCTACTTCTTGAAGACTGTGTCGTCTCCCTTGAACCGTTAATGAACTAGTCCTCACGTTCTCCTGAAAAAGATTGACAATGCATATTTATGAGCATAACGTTCAATATGTGCCGAGTTGGGATTAAATCAGCTAGCGTAGAAAACAAGTCACAAAATCCATTATCATATGTTTCATAAATCAACTTATTTAAATTATATAACTAAATTCCCTTCATAACCATGAATCACATAACATAATTGCACATATACCCGCCAGTTTTTCCATACTTGCATGTATGCCCATAATATTCACATAAATTGCACTTGCGCACTTAACAACAACATAATTGCAAATGTACCCTTAAAATTATCATAATTGACAATTGTGCACATACCATTGACATAAATTGCATATATGTCCATAACCTTAACTTAAGTTTCATACGTGCACTTAACTTTAACGGAACTTACACATAAGTCCATAACGGTAACATAATTGCATATATGCACATAATATTAACATATATTGCACATATGCCCATGACATTTTTCATGTTTAGAGTGATCTTGATTGTTACTTCTTAGACGTCTTTGATGGCTTTGATGGCTTACCGCCGGCACAAGCGGTTCATAACAATATATATCATGACAGTGTAGCTACAACTGTAGAGGACTTATCTTTTGCCTCATGCCACCGGAAGGCGTTGGCCCTTTAGGCCCTTACGACCCCTTAGTTCGAGTCGGTGCCAGAAATCTTAAACTTATGTGCATATATCAATGTACTCATCTTATCTTTATCTTAACATCACATATTATAGAGCAAAAAAATTAGTTCTGAGTTGATTACAACCTCATCATCAATTTTTATGAATGCATATCGAATGAATGCCTAAATTGTGTTATAAATTAATGTAAATTATGTTGGCAATCCGCCAACAAAATTAACACAACGGCCACAGCTATTTAAGTTATCGAGTATTATATTTACTAACATAAGTAGATCTGGTTGCATAACTTAATGCCGTTTAAATTGGTATGGAGATATATGTTTGGACAAAACAATAACAATAATCGAATACTAACCTTACGGGATTCATTCATTCGGGAATAACAAGAAAAGATCTGACATGATACAAATTTTCAACAATATAACTATATTTAATCCTTGCGTACGAGAATTCGAATATCAATATCCTTCTATCTTCCATCTAATGTCAGGGATTTAGAAAAAAATCATTAAATACTAATGTAAATTATGTTGGCAATCTCTCATACCATAGTAAGGATAGTCAATAATGAAGAAGAATAGAACGTTATTCTTTGACAGGAAATTTTGTACACGATAAAAAAAATCTGAATTGGCTTTTATGAAATTATAACAACCGATTATTCAACGACCATGCAATTTCATATTCTTGAAGAAGAACGATTCCGGAGAAAGCAGTTAACTATTTTTTTTCACAATGAAAAGCATGATTGCTTAAATGTTGCGATGAATCTTGCTTGCCGTGAATAATCTCATCAATATTATGATCAATTGCCATCAATATTATCACAACTCCGATCAACAACCAGTTCATCGGTGACAATCCTACATGTTTGACACATACCTTGATTGCACGAGAAAATTCACCGAAAAAGACGACGTGATTCCACCAATAATGACCACGTCGTTACTCCCCCAATTTTCGCCGGTATCAACTTTGAAGTCGACGAAGAAGGTTGTTGTTGCCGGATTAAAGAACGATGTTGCGAGATATGTCGCCGACGGTCTCTCTCTCTCTCTATCTAAACTTTCTCTCACATGTATGCAATATGTGGTGATTCTAATGGAGGGCTTCATGCCCTTTTTATAGGTACCAATAATGAGATAAATAACAATAATAAATTGAATTAATCAATGGATAATAGTCCTAATTCATTATCTCTTCCTTAATAATAATAAAAATAACAACAACATTACCAACGGAAATTGGTTACACCCCTTTTTTTATTATTATTAGTTTATTTTAAAAAAAACCAATCCGTTACAGTTGGTAGTAATAACTGTCAACTGCAACAGGGAGCAAGATTTAAATCTTAGTATTGTCATAGTTTTACCATCTTTAACAAAAATCTAATTTTAATCACTTTTCAAAATGTATTAAAATTATAGGTATATAATGCTTTATTTATGGATAAAATGAATTTCGTTACTTCCTTTTAGTTACGATTTTATAAAAATGCTTAATAATTTGACCTTACAGATGGATTTGGATGGCTTAAATTATTATATTTATCAAACTTTTAAAATCGTAATAAAAAATAATAATATATTTGAAAATCCAATCCCATCTGCACTACAGGAATTGCCCCATTTAGGGACGACAACTAGCGACGGTTTATGAGCGACCGTCCCTAATGCCTATTTTTAGGGACGGTCATGAAACAACCGTCCCCAATAAACATACTCAATGGGGACGGTCCCTAAAGACCGTCTCCTCTTCCTTGAGTCAAGCCACTGGATGTTTTTGACCTTCCTGTAAGGGCTTTGGGGACGGTCATGACCGTCCCCATTAGTCTTCTGTTGGCGTCGCCTCTAGCGATTGGACCATAGAGGCCTACCAAAGGGGACGGTCGTAGGTGACCGTCCCTTCAGGTTTGACCAGGCTACTGGACTTTTTCGACCTTCCTGTAAGGGCTTTAGGGACGGTCATGACCGTCCCCATTATTCCTCTGTTGGCGTCGCCTCTGGCGATTGGACCATAGAGGCCAACCAAAGGGGACGGTCGTCAGTGACCGTCCCTTCAGGTTTGACCAGGCTACTGGACGTTATCGACCTTCCTGTAAGGGCTTTGGGGACGGTCTTGACCGTCCCCATTACTCCTCTGTTGGCGTCGCCTCAGCGATTGGACCAAAGAAGTCCACCAGAGGGGACGGTCTCAGATGACCGTCGCCTCTGGTTTGAGCAGGCCACTGGACATTTTCGGCCTTTCTAAAAGGGCATTGGGGACGGTCCTGACCGTCCCCTTTATTCCTCTGTTGGCGTCGCCTCTGACGATGGACCAAAGTGGTCGTCCAGAGGGGACGGTTTTCACTGACCGTCCCCTTTCCTTCTCAAAGGAGACGGTCTTTAGTGAACCGTCGCCGATCGTCTTCAATAGAGACGGTCATTTTGACCGTCCCCATTGGTCAGATCGAAAAAAACCCTTTCGACCTGCGTTTTCATCCCCATTCCCTCATTTCCACTCGCCGCCCAAGATCGCCCTCTCCGCCCCAAGGTCGCCTCCGGCTCCTCCTTCCTTTCCAACCTCGTTTATCTTCATTTCCGGTAAGTATAAACACTCCTTTGCTTTTATTCTTGTGTATTTTACTTGATACTCTTGTTAGAGTTGTCTTTCTCCATTGGTTTTAGTTGTTTTGATTATGTGCCAAGGGATTATGCTTAGGGATTATGCTTAGGGATTATGCTTAGGGATTATGCTTAAGGATAATGCTTAGGGATTATGTATACAATAGGGATAATGCTTAGGGATTATGTATACAATAGGGATAATGCTTAGGGATAATGCTTAGGGATTATGCTTAGGGATAATGCTTAGGGATTATGTATACAATAGGATTTATGCTTAGGGATTATGCTTAGATTGTGTATACAATAGGTTAGGGATTATGTATACAATAGGTTGTCCCTAGGTTGTGTATACAATAGGTTAGGTATTATGATTTGGGTATACCATAGATTTATCTCTTAGCCTTTGTGCCACAGCGAGCCCCGCAAAGCGCTTTCTCCTAAGCTCAAGTGTGTTGAGCACAGAGGAGGGGTGAGCCAAGACCGGACTTTTTGAGGCTAGAGATGAATGATTTGTTTATACAATAGATATCTAAAAATGATAGTGAAATCATACAATAGTTATCCCCATAATGATTTGTGTATGCCTTAGCCATAGGAGTTGCTAGCTCATAGGGTTATGTCCAAACACCCTAATTGATTTGCATGTACCTATAGTCCGCTTTGGACCTAGATCAAACTCAAAACAGCCGCTCATTTATCTCTTAGCCTTTGTGCCACAGCGAGCCCCGCAAAGCGCTTTCTCCTAAGCTCAAGTGTGTTGAGCACAGAGGAGGGGTGAGCCAAGACCGGACTTTTTGAGGCTAGAGATAAATGAGAGACTTGTGGTGCTTCATTATGGTTTAGGGTAGAAAACTTGTTTTCTATAATAACACAATGTTGGGTTTTATTCTGATTGTGCAGTAAAATGGATAAATCATGGATGGATAAGAGATACGATGATTTTCAACAATATAAGAGAGGAGTGATTGCGTTCTTGGATTGGGCATTTCAAATAGAGAGAGTTGATAAGAAATTTGGTGGTCTAAAGATTTACTGTCCATGTGTGAGATGCAAGAACATTAAATGGGATGTTAGAGAGGCAGTGTATAATCATCTCATCCTCAACGGATTTTGGTTGCATTACTCTATTTGGACAGAACATGGAGAGGGTTTAGATGTGCGAATGGATGAGGATATGGGCGTTGATGCAGGATTGACTACCCAAACCTTGAATAATGTTGATCACGAGTTATTTGAACTAATAGACGATTTAAGAAGACCTGAGGCACAAGACATTGGTTCAGATGATAGGTTCTCGAGCAGTTGGCCAGATGCAGAAGATATATTGGCTCCTGGGGTGGAAATGACACGTTTGCAGTTTTTGTTAGAGCTGTTTAAGATGAAAGTAAGGAACGGATCAACTGCAGCTATGATGACAGATGTGTTGGGTTTAATACGAAAGTTATTAAATAATCCTCAGAATTACCCTAAGGATTGGAAAGAGGCGAAGCAACGATTCCGATCGCTTGGTCTAAAATACGAGAAGATAGATGCTTGTGTTAATGACTGCATGCTTTTCCGAGGAGAAAATTCGGATCTAGTTCTTTGTCCATATTGTAATGCTTCCCGCTATAAAGAAGAAAAGAATGATTTAAAGAGAAAGAAGAAGTCAGTGAAAATTTTACGGTACTTCCCATTAATATATATTCAGTGGTTTACGCCGCGTAATATCCGACGAAGATAGAGATCTCATACAATACTATGTCTTGATGCAGTTGTCAGAAATAGATGAATTCTTTGATGAGTACAATTCATTTTTTAATGAGACACATAATAAATCTGAATTCCTCAAATGGTTCCGTTCACGTGTGAAACATTTACGGGAAACGGCAGATGATAGGTGGAATATTAACCTTGACATTCTTGGAAGTATACCATATTCTCAAGTTATGTCTTACAAGGGTTATATTGTGAATGGATACAGATTTAGAACAAAGTCCGCCGACGAGATGAAATCGACGCAAATGTCGGGGGTTATAGTAAAAACAGATTTGCCTTCAGGTTTAGACGGCTATTATGGGGAAATACTTGACATAATAGAGATCAGTTTTACTCATGAATGTCGATGTGTTCTGTTTATGTGCAATTGGTTTGATGTTGGTCGCGAGGGGATAGGATACCAAAGAGATAGAAATGGGATCATTTCATTGAAACAATCTGGGAAATTGCAAACAAATGAGCCCTTTACACTGGCCAGCCAGGTAGAACAAGTTTTTTATGTTCCAGACAACAAAACTGATGGATGGATCATACCCGTGAGAACAGTGCCAAGAGATTTTTTTGATGTCAACGATGATGATGAATTGCTAAATATAAATGAGGCATATCAAGCTGAAATACAGGAAAATCCAACAGAAATTGTAGATGCGGATTTCTAAAATGTAAGTTTACCACCATTTATTTACCAATTTTTTTATGTAATATGTGAATTATATCATTGTTGTTATATCTAATTCGAATGTTTTTTAATATGCAGATATGCCTCCACGTCCTAGACGCATCCGGGATGCACCGCCTACAACACAGCGAGGGAGTGGGACCTCCGATCCTGACGGATCGAGTGGCTCGGGCACCAGACGTAGAGGCCCATCTCAGTGCAGAGTGTTGGACCGTCTGCGTCCTGGTGAGACACTCAGGGTGCGGATCGTTGGAGGCGATGCGGTGGGGGAGAATTCGGCTGTTTTCCAGAGTTACTTGGGACAGGTCTGCAGAGCCAGGGTCCCTCTCCACATTACGGACTTCCGTTTAGTGGAGCGGTCAATAAAAGATGCCATTCTTCATGATTTGGAGGTATTCTATACATATTTCATTTGATAATACAAATTTTTTCTTCAATATATATACAAACTTATTTATGATTGTTTTGATTACTTTGCAGTCTAGTTTTGCCTGGGACCGTGACCCGGCCACTGATGCTCTGATTTTAGGCCATGGGGCGGAGATGTTGCGTAAATATCGAGGTCGTGTGAAGGCCCGAGTGAGTACTTTGCTTTTTATTTAAGTATAAACATTTTTCATCATGTAGGTATATAATTAATTTTCTTTACATTTTAAAGTACTTCGACCCCGAGCTACCATTGGAAGCCAATTTGGCAAGTTGTCCTCCGAATGTACCGGCTGACCAATGGAGGGCGATGGTTTATATTTGGATGGGAGAAGAGCATACGGTGAGTGATTTAAAAATGTGCATTCTATACAAATTTCATTTCGAAATCTTTTATTAAAATTCTATCTTCGTATAGGGCATCTCAAGGAGAAATGCAGAAAATCGAAGAAAAGGTTTCAAGTCTACACATAGGATGGGGAGAAGAAACACGAATCAACTGAAGGATGACTTTGTAAGTAATCTAGACTATATTATATATTTATAAAAATGGTATCCTAAGTTACTAATCTTTTCACATTAGGAAGTTGAGAATGAGAGAATACCCAGCCGAATGGAAGTGTTCGAGAGGTCTAAGAGCCGCGATGTGGGCGGGGAAGTTCATTGGGTGGATCCTGCCTATGGTCCAATTCATGTAAGTTATTCATAATATGTATATATATGCATCTTTAATACAAATTAAATTAATTTGAACTTAAATAAATTTGTAGGAGGAGATGGTCAGGCTCACAACCACTGGCTCTGTAGACCCTGCTGGAACGAGTCATCCACCTCTGACTCCTGATGCGGCTTTCATCCAGGCGACTGGTCCAGAGCATCAGGGACGCATCCGTTGTGGTGGTCGTGGTGCCACCATACGGAATTGGTATGGAGTAGGAACCAGCTCGACCTCTCAGAAGACGCAAAGGGAGAGGGAACTAGAGAGTCAGGTGTCTAGCATGAATCTGGAGATTCAGGATTTGCGCCAACAAATGGCGATATTCAATGCATTCATGCAGGCACATCAAGGTGGAGCGTCGACTAGCCACCCAACAGTTGATAATACCGCTGTGAGGCTAGGCGACGACGATGAGGGTGAAGAAGAAGATGATGCTGATGACGACGAGGACGACGACGACGAGGCTGAGGACGACGAGTAGGATAGATTACGTAGTTTGTATGATACTTTAGTATATTGTATAACTATTTTGAACAATTAATGTAGGACATTGTAGTATTTTGAATGCATGTGTTGTTGGATGAGTTTTTTAGAATTGTGGATTGCATTTTTTTGGTATGGTGATTGTAATTTATTTTGTGTATACAGATTTTTTCTAACAGGGGAAAATGGATCAAATAGGGGGCAATGGAAATTTTTTTTGTTAGCAGATTAACAAAGGGGACGGTCATTGTGACCGTCCCCTTCGTACTTACCGTCTTCAATCTTTATCATTTGGGACGGTCACGGGTCTGACTTGTAGGGACGGTTCTGACCGTCCCCTATGTGCGGGTATTGGGGACGGTTACCAATACCGTCGCTTATACCAAATGCGACGGGACCTTTAGAGACGGTTTTACGACCGTCCCCATTGATCAGAGGGGACGGTCAACATATCGTTAGCGACGGATGTTGACCGTCGCCAGTTCTAGTCTTTCTTGTAGTGCTGATAGATTCAAATAATATTTAAAATCTGAGTTTCTCGAATTTTTTTTAAAAATATTGATATAGTCACTCCATTTAAAAAACATCTCTTGAAAATGCAATTTACTTATGTATTTTTTTAGCATATACGATAGTTGTATACTTGACTCTTCCCTGATAAAATTTATGGTTCCACCAATGTTGCCAGACCATTGTGAATTAGAAGTTTCATGAGAAGCATTGAATACTTTAAATTGAAAACATAGATATTTTTTTACCTTCATCTTTGAAACTAGAGCATTTAATAAAATTTCATACATATTGGAACTTTACTCTAAGTGTTGATATCCATATAAGGAAGCTCGTGTGTGTCTTTGAAACATTTAAATAATATGTTGCTAGATGCACCACCACTAATGATATAACGACGGATATTAAAACTTGCAACGGATGATGACGTGACGAATTTTATAAAGAAGTGCCAATAAATATCCATTTTGTTTTAGTGGGATCATTATGGAAGATAAGAATCCATCCGTTTGGATGCGGGATGACATCCGTTATCTCAAGATAATTAGATTTTATCGTGAATAAGTATTACATAATAAAACGATGATTACAAATTATTTTTTTTGTTTTTGAGTGCTTATTGTATCCTTACCCTACAACAAGACCTTAATTAGGCAACAAGTAATTTAGTATTCATTGATATATCTTCTAAGTTAAATATATAACAAATAATATTGCGGGTTACTAGATTCTTTAATTTTGCAAAATATCATATTTGTTGCTATATACATAGCAACTAAGCATAAAACATCAATTATCCATGACTTTTTCATCTATTTGTAGTTAAATTAGAAACTGTTAAGATATTTTGTAATGAATAAATGATTTAGCAACGAATATGACATTCATTGTTGATTAAGAAAAAAAAGCTAATCTTACAGCGACTAATATTCATTGTTTTATATTCAAAGTCGAAAGATATTACAATGAATATTCAAATTATTTATTGTCATAAGTCAATTTTGTTATAATGTTATATCTATAACAAAATTACTTCACATCACCGATTTAATTAAAATATCTAATGTTGTACGGTTTGATGTTAACTATTTTAATTTTTGTAATTGATCATGAATGTTATAATCATTGTTAAAGTTTCATATAATCAATGACGATTAATTCTCGACTCTTTCGTTAAAAATTTGTATTAATCATTGCCCATTTAGCAACAATTAGAAAAAAATCAATGAAAGTTATTTGTCTGATGAATTGTTAAGCAATATAGCAACAAATATAATATGTATTACGAATTTATATAATCAAGAATGACAATGAATAATATTCGCCGTTATATATTTAACTAGATGTGATAATAAATATTAATTATTTACCGCGATAGATTAAATTTATTGTAATATCTAATGTTATTGAAATCAAAATGGACCGGCAATGAACCGGACTTGGACCGATCTGGTTAATTGATTTTCACGATTCAGGTTAAATTGACACAATTTTGATTCAACCATTAGTCTGATCGACTATTTGCAACTCGATTTAATCCATTCAATCGAAATCGAACCACTCAATCGCAATTCAAATTTGAATTTATATTAAAATAATAAAAATTATGATGAATGTTGAACTCATGACCTCTTGTAAAGCATTAAAAAGTACTAACCAACTACTCCAACTCAACCTTTTAAAAGGACTAGATAATAATTATAATTAAGCTGTTATTATGCTAGAGTATTTAATTTAAATATTATTTATATCTATATTTATAGCATTTAATAGCGCATACTCAAGAAAATATTTTATATAAAAAGTTAGATATTTTAATTGTTTATTTATTATATATTTATTTCAAATGTGTTCGAGTGTGTATTTTGTACATGTTATAATCTATTGCGGTTTAATTACCTGGTTCAACTATTTTTCTTATCGGTTTGGTTTAATTCAATTTTAAAAATAATAGCATCATCATCGGATTGAACCTGTTTGATTCCATAGTCCAACTTCATCCAACCTTTTTTATTGAAATTTCCAATTCAGTAATATCCTTAAAACCAATTAAAAAAATTGAAGGATAAAACTCAGTGATCGCTTTTGCATCATTATTCATTACCCCTCATGGGACCTTATAAGGGTTTAGGGTCGCTGCGATCCGAATTTAGTCGTCGGTAAATATTGTAGACGTGGACGGGAACTACAGGGATGATTATGTTTATAATTTCTAAGTCCAAGAGATCGGATTTGAAAGGTCACCTCTTGAATTGACGAGAAATGTATGTCTACATCAAAAGCCACGTCGCAAAATCTCTCGTGTCGGAAAATATATACAAAATACGCCCCTACGTTTCAATGATCTCTAAGGACTGGTAGCGAACATCAACCAATTCCTCTCCATCTTCGTCCACATAGTCATCGTCGACGACGAGTTCCGGCCCCACGTACCGCGCTCCGACGACCATCAAGTCATCCGGCACCTGCACCACCCTCTCCTCCAATACTGCAAATCCTGCAACCACATTCATATCTTTGATGTTAATTATATACTAGAAACTAATTAATCTATAAGTGGCATACGTGATATGTTAAGAATCTGGGAAGGATAAGAGATGCACCATTGAGACACGGTATCGGTATTTCGGAGAAGTACGTCGACGGCCTCCCCTCGTCGTCGGAGTAGGGAGGCGACAGGACGTCCAAGATGGCGCAGTGCGTTAGGGCTGTGAAGGAGTGCATATTACCGCCGCTTGAAGGGAACAGCACCGACGCCGGTGAGCTATGTCCTAGAATGGCGTCGTCGACTACTAAGCTGGCCAGTCCACCTGCAAAGCTCCGAACAACAATGAACAATACCATTAGAATTTTCTATAGTCGATTGGATGTTTGCTCTTTTAATTCTCTGCAACAAAATTGGTCCATAGTGATATTTACTTTGGATGTTAAATTATCTGTTAGTTTCACTGCAAGAAATTAAACTTTTCCCAACATTTCAATTCACCCAACGTCGCTCTTGATTTTACATAGGCCACATTTATATAAACGTTGAGATTTCAATTTTTCTTGTGACGTTTTAGTACACATGTCGACTGTGGTATATGTAGTTGGACGTAATCTCGACATATCTACAGGGAACGTCGAACTTGCTCCATGACCTTTGAACTTCTGCCCAAGTCCCAACGCTCCTCTTCTACAAATACAAACTCTTCATCCTCTCTCCGTGACGTCCAGCACGCTCAAACTCCCCAACCCTTCTCCATCAACCTCATATCGGCTCAATCCAGATGTGCTCAGGAAATGGGTTCATCTCATGTACATCTTAGGGCGGCGTATCAAGCCCTAGGGCTTTTGGGCGGTGATCCTCTCGACGAGGGCACAGAAAAATGGAGGTGGAGTGACAGTCAGGGAGATCTGTAGCCACGAAGACAGAGGTCGTGGGGCGTCGTGGGGCGATGACGACGAGGGAGTCGACGGGCCTCCGTCGTGCCCAAGGGTTCCCAATGACTTGATGCTTCAGCTTCTCCAGCAGTACTCTCTCCAATCTGATGCCAGACATGTTAAGCTTCCACATTACAGACAACACAGAGGTTCCCGGCTCCGCGTTGATGCCCCCCGCGACCTCGAAGGCCATGTCAAGCTAACCGAAGTCCGGCAATGAGGGTTATAAGAAACTGGAACAAGTTTCCTGTGTAAATGCCAATGACCACTTAATGGGTGTGGCGGATATCACGTAGGAAGAGAGATTATGAGGAGAAACCCAGTGCGAATGAATGCCTGGAGAGAAGGGGAGTTCGTGGTTGTAGACGTGGTGACGATATTATTCCGGCAAAGAGATACATTCACATGACATGATGCTTTAATAGGAATTTAACTCTATAATCAAATTAAAAGAGGGTTGTTCATCCGAAACTGAAAGTGATATCCATTTGTAAACTATAAATAAGAAATATTTTAATGAAAGTTTCGTCTATGAAATATTTTATAAAGTTATAAAAAATACATTTTTTATAAATACATGTGCGTATATGTGCACAAACCGAATGAGATCAAGAACATAGCTCAAGGTCGACGTTCCAACGCCGTCATTGATAGATCCAAGGGCGACGTTCAAATGTTGCCATTGTTCCGTCAAGCTCGACATTCAAACGTCGGCGATAGCCTTTAACGGCGTGATTAAACGGCCGGATCAAACGCCTTTCTCGACGTTTATAAATGTCGGCTTTAGTTACCAACAAGCTCGACGTTTATTTGTTGTGTCGAGTTATCCAACGATGACAAGGGTGAGGCGACATTTCCTGATCGACATTAATAAACGTCGAGTAAAGCGACGACGACGTTTAATATGATCAAATCCGACGTTTACAAACGTCGCCAATTGTACAGATTCTACTAGTGTTTATGCTAGTTTTGCTACAGTGATTTTATAGCTATATGATTAAATTTTTATGTAAAATTAACTAATAATTGAGAAACAATAAACTGGTTGATGACAACTTCAAGAAGTCAATCTATGTTGACATAAACAGATATGCTTACGTTTTCTGAAGGTGTCTTGGTGAGGAGGAACCACCCAGTCGTAGGCTCTGGCCTTGAGCGAGCCGTAGAGGACCTTGCTGAGAACCACCATCTCCGGGTGGTCGTGGAGGGGCATCGTCGCCCCGGCCGGGAAGCAAAACACTCCGATCTGCTCAACGCCATACAAATTATCCTCGAGTTAATTACTGGAGTTACATGCAGTATACATCTTCATCTGGGATAATATAATATTGTCTTTTTGTTATCACATTAGACTACTGCATGTAGAGTACTAATTTCCACCGGCTAAAGTTAAATCCACAAAATTCTACGGAATCTAATAATAGTAATCCAGTAGATGCGAGATGGAAAAAAGCTCTATAAATAACAAGAAAAGAATCACCTGGAACCATCGGCGCCATCAGATCTAAGCATGGAAGAAGTCCACTGTTTTTTCTTCCATTGAAGAAGCCAAACCAGACGATAATATATTATATATAAACTACTTGACCCGTCGAAGAACGTAAGGGTAGGACGATCCTGCCCTACACGTGGCAGTTCCAATGGGTAGATCTATCCGGAACTCTACCTACCGCCAACAGTTTTCGTCGCATGAAACCTCGTGCCCAGCAACGATCGACAGCCATCTTAGTTAACTTATCATCGTTTTTACTTCTACTTTTATTCTTTCACGTTAAAAACTAGATAGGAAAGAAGAGCTATTTTCTACCGGATAATATGGGTCCTCTCATCCTATCCATACACGCAGAACATGGAACAGCGAAAGTGTAATGCTTATCGGAAAGAAATCGAATCAAATTATATATATACAGCAGATCCGTAAGACTCAAGTAGAACGAATCAAAGAAAGGGAGACGATGGAATGTTACCGAGAAGTCGTCGCATTGGTGGATGTGAACGTACGTGATCTCCTCGACCCTCCTGCCGGAGATCATGTCGTTGGGAGGCTCCTCGTAGTCGGACGAGCCGTCGATGCCGACATCGACGGCCGCAATCTTGCCGAGGAGGTCTCTCAGCCACTGGATCCCGTCGAGGCTGGGGAAGGGCCCCTCCTCGGCGGTGAACACCATGCTGCAGGCGTCGTAGAGCTCCTGTATCTTGCTACTGCTGCTGCTTCTCATGGGCATCTCTGCTGCCATGTTTGCGAGATCTGGAAACGGCAAATTATGATGGGATTGCGCCTTGCGCTTTATGGGGAAGGATGATAGCATAGCTCGTGCTTGGACTTTTGAGGATATCTCTCAATCCGAATGCGTGCCATACAAAACAGAGTTCTGCTGCATGGGGAAACCGTGTGCTAAGCTGCTGGCTGGGAAGGTTTGCTTTTATACCCTTCTGGGTATTTTTATTGCATGCATGTCCTTCGGATTGATAGGTATGCTCTTGAGCGTGTCTTGTGATGTGGCCTTACGATATTTTTCCCAATTATATATATGACATTTTATTTCTCTTTCCTTTTTTTTCGAGCAGACCAAAGTTAAAGTACATCTACCCGTAGTTTAACTTAGATGCAACTCAAAGAAAGCACTATTTTCGGAATTGATAATTGGAACAAGAGTCCAATTGGATCGACTGGGTACTTATTTTCGGATTCATGGTTGAAATAAACAGGTATAGTATGTTTGTGTGAGCTCTGGTTGGTGTCGTATTGATTGTGTATGAAACTTTTGTTGCCACATGCATACATATATGTCTCTTTCGTGATCCTCAAGTAGAAATGGCTAAAGGGAGCTAGGAGGACCACACATGTGTTCGTGCACGTGCACACTCCTAATCCTGTTCGAGCATGGGAGATCGATCCAGATCTCAAAATTTTGGAAATTAATTGATTAGTTCAACTAATCTGTCAATTGTTGGATTTTCCTTGATGGCTGTGTGCGTGATTGCTAGTGGTGTAAATAGACCGAACCTGAGCAAACCTATATTTTTTAGGTTCGGTTCGTTTATTTAATCGAGCATAAACTTGTGTTCAGGTTTGTTCGTTTATTTTCGAACCGAATCTGAATCAAACCTTTTTTTAAACGAATCGAACCTAAGCGAATATCGAACTTAAGAATTCTCTAATAAGAAGGAGTGAAAAGAAGAGAAATGGAAATATATATATGTGTATTTACAGTTAGAATAAATATTCATTTAGTTTTTTCTTTATCTAACTCATCTTCGTCTTTTGAAAAAATTAGATTAATAAGAATTCGTCTCTTTGAAAAAGTATAAATATAATATATTTTATATCTATTCTAATGGGAATAAGGAATAAGAATAATGCGGAGATATTCGATAAGTAATGTTTGTACTTGTTCTGTTCATTTGAAGATAAAGAAGGGAAAAGTACTAGACCATAGACGATAGATGTTGTAAACACGATGTGACTATTTATTTTTGATAGTTTATACCGAGATAAAACCTAGTTATCCCGTAAATATCTAATTATCTCTAGACAAAATTCACTTACCTTGGGATAAAAACCACTCATCTCAAAATAAGTCCACTTCTACGGATAAGGATTTGTAAATAAATAAATATATATATATGTGTGTGTGTGTGTGTGTGTATGTTTATCGAGCTTTTAACGAATCGAACCTGAGCGAACCTACGATTTTTAGGTTCAGTTCGTTTATTTAATCGAGCCTAAACTTGTGTTCAGGTTCGGTTCGTTTTATTTCCGAACCGAATCTGAATCGAACTTTTAGCGAGCCAGACTTGAGAGAATATCGAACTTGAGAATTTTCTTACACCCCTAGTGATTGCACCCTTTTACCGCTCCGACTCTTATTAACCGTAAGCTTGCATTTACTGAAACCCGAGCTATGGATAGAAAGGATCGTCGAAGCTACACATATCGTAACATCCGGATCCGAATAATCTGAAATTGGCTCGATTATGGTTCATTTAATATGATAAAATTATCAATCAATATTAGACGATCTAAAATCGATCAATAGATCGTAACTCAAAATTCATTTGGATCAATCGACTAAAAATCAACTGCATCATAAAGCGTGCCACCAGAAAAGCTACAATACAATTGAAATCATAAAAATAATCCGAAACCATCAGAAAATTCGTCTCGATAAAATAAGACCAGCAAAATCGATCATTCGTAGATCGGAGGTCATTTGATCATTTGAATCACAAAAGTTTGATCAAAAATCGATGTTGTATTTCGTCAATTTCTAAATCTATCTTGGATCAGAACAGTATGGAATTTATATTATTTGATCATCATTTATAGATGGTTGAAACGAGATATTGTACATCGAAATGGGATATTTGAGGTGCAAACACGGATGATTTTGGTATTCAAATAAAAGCGAGAGAATAGTTTTTAAAAAAATAATAAATTTCAGAATTTCCAGCCGTAAGCAGCAACCTTCACTTGGTTGTGCTTTCTCCCTCCACTTGGCGCAACTTTCTCTTCATGTGGCAAGTAACAAGGCCCCCTTTCCTTTATAAATACCAAACCCTCCACTTCTTTCTTTTTCCCTCCAATTCTCCAACGATAGAGGTGTTAGACCGTTACAAGAATAATTGACCTTCATGGTCATGAATACAAAGATAATGGCCATGAATAAAATGATATGAATATCAAAACGTCTATTATAATTATAGAGACGTTACAGAATCTTTGGGCAGTTATTGGGGGCGTACAAGTCACTGAAAAGCCCTATATATGGGTGTTCTTCCCATGAGAAAAACACAAGAACAAGAACTCGAGTGAGTCCTGGGAGCCCCCAAAATATCTTACCCGAATTTTATTCTACAAATGGTATCAGAGCTACGATCTTGACGATGCGTTCTCTGTCAAGAATCACTTGACACAACTTCATCCTTTGCTCGCATCCAGATCTTCGATCACGACGGGTACGCCTTGTTGTGCACTTCCAGTCATGACCATACGCACATCTTTCCCGTCGAGCATCCTGTCTGCGATCTCCGTTAAACTCTCTCTCGTCATCCTTCTCCATGCAACTGTTGCTTTACTTGACGTGAAATCAGAAAGGGCAAGAAAGGTAACCATTTCAATTTAGTTCACTGCCTACCTTTTTGAGAGGGGCGACATTTGCAAAACCGTGTTTTTTGTGTGGATTTTTTTTCAATCTATTTTTCCCGCCGTGTTTCACTCTTTCTTAAAATATCCCCACCGTGTTTCACTCTTTGCAAAGCCATTTTTTTGAAAATATTACGAATCTAGTTTTGGGCAAAGTTTCATTTTTTAATACATATATATATATAGAAACTAAGCCTCGTTTTTTTTGTTTATTTCAAAACCGTGAAACCGTGTTTCCTCAAATAGGGGTATACATTTATTTTTTTAATCAAGATTGCCTAATCTGATTAACACAGTCCGAAAAGACTTCCTAAAAATTGCACCGTGATTGGTGCGTTTTCTTATTTAGTCTCTGTGTAACATTAGAGGTTCCGATTTATAACCCTTTTTAAGCATTCGTCCGGGGTCATCGGTATGCGATTCTCTTTTATTATTATGTATTAATTAGTTGTCTATATTGAAATTGTTTTCCAAATCAGCTGTTTTTTATTGTATCAAGCCGTAAATAATCATTTCCTAATCAACTATTTTTTCCTACCACAAACGCTATCTTTTTCCGTAAATAACCTGTCGGCTACTTTTTTGCGTTATTAAGTTTTTTTAATATCTTCTCTTAATTGTTAAGAATCTGTTATTAATTTCCAAAGTGATAACTACATTTTTTGTATCGTACTTGTTTGCTAATTCTTTATAGCATAAAACTATTGCAATCGACAGAGCACCCTCGTGTTTTTTTTTAAGTTTTTGTGGGTTACTCTCAATTAAGTCTAATTTGGTATTTTTTTACCGTTTTTTACTCTTTCTTAAAATAACCATTGTTTTTATTCAACATCCAGAGTTTTTTTTCCTGATATAGATTACCGTTTCCTTTTTTTTCTTTTGAAATAAAATCTGCCATTTTTTTGCCTTGTTTAAAAAAAAGGGAAACTAATTTTTTTGTCGTGTCTCCTCAAGAGGATATTCGTTTATTTTTTTGTAGACAAGTCTTTATTGAAAGCCTTTTTTTAGACAAGTTTTTATTGAAAACTATCTTTATTAATTACGTTTTTTTTGTTTCCTGTTTTAGAGGTAACGTGTTTTTTTTGCATCCTCATCTTTAGAATTAAAATAGTTTAACTAAAGTCCTCCTAAAAGGTATTTAATAATTATTGTCTTAATTTTTTTTTAAAAAGGAAACCTTCTATCACAAATTTTTTTTGACGTGAATTCAAGCTTGGCTTATTTTTGACCATATTTGTTGACGTTTTTTTTCTCCATTTTTTTTGGCCTTTTGCTTAAACTCATTACAATCTAAGTTTACGAAACTTTTTTTACAACGTTTTTGCTTTCTTTAAAGTCCTGTTTTAGAGACTTTTTTTTAGCCAACCTTTATTTTCTTTATCATCTAGATATAAGTTTTAAAAATGTATCTTCTCTTCTTATCCATCTTCATCTACCTTCTCGTCTCCCTCTTCTTCCACTTCTCATCTATTTCTTCTCTTAAATTCAGAAAAATAGTCGGAAAATTAGTCGCAACTGAACTTGTGAAACTAGAGCATCTTAATGGTACAAACTATGAGATGTGGAGCCGTAGAGTTCGTTATGATCTTATGCATGATAACATTCACTCCGTGATCGATAAGCCCGCTCCCGAATTGCTTGAGAATCCTACTGTTGAACAAATGAGGACACATGAGCAATGGGAAAAAATGGACAATCGGGCGAGAAGCTTCATGTTAATTCACATGGAGGATAACTTGATTCGGGTTTTCGAAACCCAAGAAAATGCTTTTAAGCTATGGAATGCCGTGAAAGAAAAATACCACTCTAAATCAGAGGTGAGTATTCAACTTTTATTGCATAAATATAATTCCCTCAAAATGAAGGAATCCGAAAATGTAATCGATCATGTGAATAAAATGATCGTCATGGCAAAGGACCTAGCGGCAGCAGGATCAGAAATTCCTGATAGATTACTGATGAATACCCATTCATCACTCTTTATTCTTATATTTTAGCTACAAAAACCTATGCAAATGCATGCAGATATGTGTAAATAGGAAAAATTAGCAAAAGCATGCATGTTTGTAAATATTTATAATTAGCATGTTTTCGTGCAAAAATAAAAGAATAAAGATGAAAAAGAAAAAGAGGGAAATATTTAGAATAAATATTGAGCAACCTAACCCAAGGGAGGGCTCAGCATGGGCCTGACCGCATAAAAGCCAAGTAGAGGGAGATAGGGGCTCATGTGTACATATTTTTGTAAATAAATAAAATTATATTTTCCTCAACCAAAAATATGCTTGTATATATTTTGTATATATTTATAAGCTATTAAAAACAAAATAAAAACTCTAAAAATCAAAAATGCAAAAATACCCCTTCACCATGTGCATAAGACCATCATCCCCATCTATTTCACCTTGTAAATAAATTTATTTATTTCTAAAACTTTTTGTAAAAATTCTATGGTATATATTGTGAATAAAATAAATACAAAGAAACAAAACAAAAATCAAATAAAAATAGCAAAAATTAAAATAACAAAAATATATTGTATATATACCATGTATATAGTGTATATAACTAATTATTTCACCTATGTATATAAATAATAAAAATAAAATAAAAATAGCTTTTTATTCCTCATTTTATCCTATAAATAAATAAAATATAAAATAGGAATAAAAATGTATAAAAATAACTAATTAAAAATCAAAAATTAAAAACCCTATATTGTATATATACCTATATATAGCTCTAATATGTAAATACCTTATTTTTATTTCCAAAAATTAATTAAAAATCATAAAAAATAGAAAAAAATAAATTAAAAATATTTC
This sequence comes from Ottelia alismoides, assembly GCA_037367405.1. Classification (NCBI taxonomy): domain Eukaryota; kingdom Viridiplantae; phylum Streptophyta; class Magnoliopsida; order Alismatales; family Hydrocharitaceae; genus Ottelia; species Ottelia alismoides. The sequence continues at coordinate 119,162 of JAZKJV010004173.1, read as the reverse complement.
ATGTTTTAAGTTTTTGAAAATTCGGCCATTTAAAGGCCCAAAAAAATCAAATAAACATTTAGGCCTTGGCGGGCTCTGATTGGTCCACGGGGGATTGTTGACCCCCGGTCAACTCCCCCCCCTGGACCACAGAGTCGCGGATCTGCTTTTGGACCCGACTTCTCGATTTTATACCCGCTTGATCCGACCCCCGAATCCGCTAACCCCGGGCTCTAATCCGAGCCTGATCTTCCCTGATCCACGCCCGGGGTGGGTTATTGGGATCCGCGCTCCGAGCTTCTTGCCCGACTCCCATCTAGCCGGACCCCTAGTGATATAAAGCCTGAGCTCAGCCGCCTCCTCTTTCCATCTTTGGCTCGCCACTCTCATTCCCGTGACCTCCAGAGCAATCACCGAGGTGACAGCTCGCGTTTGCCCCTGTTGCAGTGAGGAGAGGGTGCCCCGACCATCGATCCGGCAGCCTTGTGCCGCCGTGCTCCGCCACTCAGCAGGAGCTCGAGCCTCAGGCAGTGACACCCTTCGAGGCGACGACCGGGAGCTAGCCAAGCTCCAGCATAGTCTTCCGCTCCGCCCAGGTACCCTTCTAGCTCGCCTATGTAGCTTAATTTAGAGTTTCCCCCAAATCGCATCTTCGCCGAGTTCCATCGATTCCGGCCACATCGAGTGTCGTTTTGATCATCGGAACCCACGCTCACCTTCGCCATCCTCCGACGCACCTTCTACGCCCATTCGTTCAACCCAGCTCGCCCCGGAGCTGGGATTCGAGCTCCACCATCCTCCGCTCGCCGGAGCTCATCCGCCCCGACGCATCGATCACCCTCACGCCGCTTCATCGGGTCGAGGCACTTTGCCCTCGACCCGCGAAGCTTTTGGTTCACTTTGCAGGTCAAGAGGAGGGCATCTGAGCCCCCCTCACTTTCAGACCAGGAGCTCGTCGCCGCCGACCTCGCCGGAGCCCCTCCAGGGCTCGGCTGGGTCATCTGAAGCCATCACCAGTTGCGGGACTCCATTGCGGACCTTATCCGATCATCCGAGGCAGCTGAGGAGGTCTACATCACGCGCACAAGGCCGGCGAAGCTCGCCGGCCGAGTGTTCTTCCAGTATCCTCCTTCACCGTCCGATCAGCCCCTCCGCTCCAGTTCGCATCACAGCCGTCCATTCATCAAGGAGCAGCTACCGTCGATCATCGTGAGGGGCTGATCCGGACCGTTGGCACAGAGGAGAGAGGCCCCAGCACCTGAGCCGTTTGATCACCCACGTGGCCCCCCTCTGCACCGTCGATTGGCCCAAGTGCGGAAGAGAAGAAGAGCGCCCGCCGTCCGAGACCGTTGGATCATCCACGTGGCGCGAATCCAGCCGTCGGCGCAATAAGGGGTAATTTGCTTAGGCCCCCCTCGTAGTTTGTGTTTTTAATTCTAGTCCTGTAAATAGAAGTCTTTTATTTACGTAGGGTAAATTGCACCTCGGACCTTGTACTTGTTTTTATTTGCATTGATACCCCTGTGTATGTGAGCCCACGTGCTTCGTCACGTGTTTAGTTGGGTTATTTGCATCTCTTATCCTGTAGTTCTGGATGGTTATTGAATGAATATATACTTTCTGGTATTTGCATTTATACCCCTGTGAGCATTTTATTTGAACATGTGCGGATTTTAGTGGGTTATTTGCGCCCAAGCCCCTGGACTTTTTGGTACGAGTTACCAAAAGGTCCAAGAACTTGGTTTTTATTACCAGAAGGTCCCTGAGTGCCCCAGGCACGCGCCACGTGCGTGACTTGCTGGGAAAATTGCACCTGGACCCCCAGTTCTTCGGGTATTTGCACTTAAGTCCCTGTGCACTGTGCCCCCTTTTCATTTTTGAATAAAATATCAAACCACCTCCAAATTCGATGAAAATTTGACACATGGCTCCTGCCATGTTGTTGGATTTTTGAGAATTTTTGAGGACATTTTTGATTTTATTTAGTATTTTTAAAAATTCAAAAACATCTATTTTAGCTACTGTCTAGGTTTAAAAATCCCAAAAAAATATAAAAACACCCCCAAAAATTCTAAAAAAATTAGTTACTGTTTCTTGTGTGTTGTTTGATTTTCTAGCCAATTTTGGCTATTTTTCATTGAGTAAAAACCCTAAAAATCTAAAAACAACTAAAAACTTATAAAAATTATAATAAATAATCCAAAAATCCAAAAACAATAATTTAGGTGTCCAAATTTTCCTTATTTTCTCTAGAATACAGGAAAAGTACCTCCAAGGCCCTTTGAGATCCATAAATATTTTATTTTTGGGTTTCAGGCTTTGCTGGATAGTACCTAGGCTTTTTAGCACTGCTTGATTTTTAGAAAATAAAATATACATTATAAAATTATCAAAAATTCACCAAAAACACTTAAAAACCTAAAAAACATAAAAACCATTTTTCTTGAATTTTTGCTTGAATTTTGGTGTGTTAAATAAATTGTGTAAGTGTGCTTGATTTTGTGTTCTTTAATTTTCTTCACCATTTAAAAATCCAAAAAAATATAAAAATTATTAAAAACCACTAAAAACATTTTCTTTTATTTTTATATTATTTTTACTACTTCGTAGGCCTCTGGCCAACCCGTGCTCCTTGTGTTCGACCCTGGGAGCTATACCAGGTTAATCCCATAGCTAGACCGCTCTCGTTTTTGTTTTGATTGATTTGACCTATTTTGAGTGGTTGATTTTTCTTGATATTCTCCGTCTGAGTGATTGAGGTCACAACGACCACTTCCAGACCTTTACCTTGGTCATTTATTCGGGTTATCAGAATGGCGCCGTTGCCGGGGAGCACGGCTTAGTAGTTATTTTTGATTTTCTTTTTATTTTTGTTTTCGCGGCTTTTCGCGGCTCTTCGGAGCTCGCGGCTTTTCGCGGCTTTTGTATTTAGTTTCTTTTTGTTTTATTTTGTTTTCTTTTGATTTTTATTTTTGTTTTATTTTGTGTGATTATTTTATTTCCATTTTTGCACATATACCCTCATTTGTATTTTCTTTTATTTTTCTCTATTATTTGATTATTCTTTATGGACTGACCACTCTTCTCTGTTTCTTGCGAGGGCCCGAGGACCGCGGAGGCGGCTTTCGAGGAGCCGGTGCAGCCGCGGCACTTGGAGGCGGCTTCTTTTTCTACGAAGCCGTAGGAGAGAGCGAGAGGAGAGGGTTGAGTGGGTGAGGTGTTAGGATAGTTTTTCTTTATTCATTATTGTAATAATACAGGGACAAGACTTGAACTTTGTGGACTTGTGACCGTAGCGGGTCTGTTTCGCCGAGCACCGGTGTGCTCGGGGGACCCATTAGGACTTGCGGTTTTTCGCGGCTTTTCTCGCGGATTTCTTTTCCTTTCTTACTGTCATTTGCCGGTTTTTCGCGGTTTTTGCTCGAGCCCCTAGATTTAGGACTTTCTGGTGATTGTGACGTAATTGAGTAGGATCCAAACACTTAATGACATATCTGTTCCTATAGACCGTAATTGGACCTACTTAAAATAAATAATAAAAATAACCGACTCGCTAGCCTCCGTAGCCTACGTGCTGTAGCCCGTCCTGTAAAGCGCTTACTCCTACCCCCGATTTGTCGGGCAGGGGAGGGACGGGCCAAGACCGGACCCTTTGGCTTGGAGGTCGGTGACCGGTTAGACGGTTCTTCGCTAGAAGTTGCTCGTCTAGGACTCGGCTTTTTCCCGCTGCATCATTTAGCTTAGTTTAATTTCTGTCTTTTATTTTATGCGCGGATCATTTTGCATGTAGAGAGCTGGAGCAAGGTACGCATTTCTGACTTTGCATGCATCATTGATTTCTCGTACATCGGCTTTTTCGACTTCTCCCCCTGTTTTTGACTTAATAATCAGGAGAATCGAAAAATTCGTTAGGCGATTTTGTTTGCTTTGAAAAATACCTAAAAAGTGTAACCATAAAATTGGGACTGCTAAAACTATTGACCTTAAAACTCGCTCACCCTAAAAATTCTGTCTTGGGGAGAGCAACCCCCTCATTGCTTGGTTTGTATGCGAGAGAGAGTGACCCGCACACTAGGTAGAGCCCCCCGCGGCTAAACCCGACTGATTACCGACTCTTCCGTGCGGGCCAGTCGGTTGGGGTTAGCAGCGGATATCCCAACAGGTCACGTAAGCGCTCTGATATCTCGAGTGTTCACCAAAATAAAATTGACAAGATAATTCGACCGAACTTTCACGGTCTTCAGCTCGCGTTGCGTTGGTGAACCGGGGGTTTGTTTTCAGATCATAGTTTTTCCAGATCTCATCCGCCCTACTCGCTAGATCAAGATGATGGGTAGACGGTCTCTTAGGCAGCCTCTGGCAGCACCGCTTTCGGGCGCGTCTACCTCCTCATCTAGGTTGGCTCGCGAGAGCTCAGACCCGCTCTCCGAGCCCGAGTACGACTCCACCTTGTTCCCCCTCGATCCCCTTTCTGACCTTCCTGAGAGACACGAGCCCGAGGAGAGATTGATACACTTGACAGCACCTGAGTTGGGCTCATTTGATTTTGCAGACGTCGAGATGGCCGGCGCAGGCAGTTCTGATGATCACTCCCGTAGACCAGAGCATATTGTACTAGACCAGGGAGCGATCAACTCCACCCTGATCGCATCACTTGATACAGTTCAGCAGCAGCTCCGCGATCAGGGAGCTTTCATGATTGAGATGAGGCGTGAGTTGGAGAGGCTCAGAGCAGAGCGAGATGCGCAGAGCGAGCCCGAGGACATCCCGGATGCAGATGCACAGGCACGAGCCGCAGCAGCAGCAGCAGCCGCGGCCGCCGTCGCAGCGGCAGCAGCCGCAGGTGGAGCAGGACCACCGAGACCGATGCGGGATTTACACAATCCCGGATCTACACTGATGCACCATTGGGTGGTGGTTCCAGCTATCGTGGGGGACTTCAAGTTCCCCCCGAACACCTTGCAGATGCTTCCTCGGTTCCATGGACTAGCTACAGAGGAGCCCCACCTCCACCTCCAGGAGTTTCTGATGATATGCAGCACTGTCCACGACAGACATGTGGACCAGGACACGATCAGGATGATCGCATTCCCCTTTTCACTGGCAGATAGAGCAGCCACCTGGCTGAAGCATTTGGGGAGATTTGTATATACCTGGGAGCAGCTCCGCACCGAGTACTTGAACAAGTACTATCCACTCGGGCGGACGAATGCAGCAAGGGCCCTGATTAGTAACTTCTCCATGTTCCCCAACGAGCAGTTTCACGAGGCTTGGGAGAGGTTCAGAGAGCTTTTGGACAGATGCCCACACCACGATATCACAAAGCCGAACTTAGTTCAGAGCTTTTTCAGTGGGTTGTCACCAGAGCTACAGGGCCTGGTGAATGCTTCTTGTGGCGGGTCCTACTTCGCCAAGGACCACGACCAGGTCTGGGCTATTTTTGAGGAGATGGCAGAGAACTACATGGTGATGTCCCAGACCCGGCTCTACACTCAGAAGACCCAGCCACATCAGCCAGGACCCGTGCAGTACCAGAGGATAGCACGGGTAGATGCAGGTCCTTCCAGTTCGTCCGCAGCCACAGCAGCAGCACAGTTAGAGTCGTCAGCTGCGGACATGGGCATCATCAGCGAGAAGTTGGATCGCATGGAGCTGATAGAGAAGAAGCAGTGCCAGAGTATCACGCAGATGGAGCAGATGGCACAGGTCTTGAGCGACATGAATACACAGCTCATGTGTCTCCAGGAGGCACAGACGGCTTCTCAGCCCCGTCTTCAGTCGCGAGGCGACACTGGCAGCAGCAGCAGCTCGTCCCAGCGCTCCAGCACTCCAGTGCAGCCTAGACAGGTTCACCTTGTACAGGCGGAGCCGTACCAGCAGCCGCAGCCCACCTACCAGTCCCCACCATCTCCAGAGATGCAGATGGTGGTCTACCAGCCGGACCAGCCTCTGGCAGTACTCCCGCCAGCCCCCTTTGATGCCGAGCCGTTGATGGATGTCAACGGGATCTGGTACGACCGTCCCCAGCCTGGGATCCGACGAGACCATCCCGGATTCAGGTGGGGGAGTGGTGGCGCCCAGCCCCAGCAGCAGCCGTCAAGACAGGGAGGGCAGTACTCCCAGCAGAGAGACCATCACCAGCCGCAGCAGCAGCCCCCAGCGTATCAGCAGCAGTCATCCTACGGTCCGCATCCCTATCAGCAGCAGGGACGGCCTTGGAGACGTGAGCAGCAGGCTCACCAGGGATACCAGCAGCACCCTCCATCTTACCCCTCTCACCCATACCAGCAGCCGCAGCCTCACCCACAGAGAGGCCACCCGTCGGGCTCCCACGAGAGCCCCGCTTTGGATGACATCGCCCGCCTCCTCACGGACCAACAGGCCACATTCAGACGGGAGATGGACGAGTTCCGCCAGGAGTTGCGGGACCTGGTGAGAGGGAAGGCCGCCATACCAGCCCAGATAGAGCCCAATCCGAACAGCCTCAAGCGGAAGTCTGAGCAGGTAGTACATACTGAGTCAGCCACTCCTAGTGACCCATTTGATGATACATCTTCGGATTTATTTGATGCTGATTTTGTCACACTTAGGAGCGGTAGGACCCCAGCAGGCGGCGGCGCCTCATCTGAGCACCATTCCGAGGCGCCACAGGAGGAGGAGGAGAGTGGTACTGAGGCCGCTCCAGATGATGACGGTGGTACTGAGGCCACCAAGGATGCTGATCCCACCGGCGGTACTGAGGCCGCCGCTTCACCAGATCTAGGAGGTGGTACTGATGCCACCCATGCAGCCGAGCCAGCCAGCGGTACTGATGCCGCACGACGTCTACCTTCAGCAGCAGAGCCAGCCCGTGGTGGTACTGAGGCCACCGGTGTTTGTATAGATAGAGCTGATGTTTTTCCTCGTGTTCATGTATCTCAGAACTCTGCTATGAATAAAGGAAAAGGTTTACTTTCTTCTGGTCCCACTGTGGTGCGTGATGTATGTGTGGATCCGGTCCTTGAACCGCTTAGACCTTTTCCTATTCCTTCATCTGAGAAGGACCCAGTGATCCCCTTCCCTAGAGCCCTTCAGATGGGGAAGGGGAAGAAAAATGATCCAAAAAAGAGAGAGCTTGAGGAGTTCAGCCAGAGCATGATAGATCGGTTTCACATTCAGCTGACCCTCCAGGAGGCTTTGCAGCACATCCCCCTTCTCCAGAGATCTTTGAGAGAGAGGACTACAGTCAGGAGGAGGAGGAGGAACCACACTTCAGAGATACATGTGCTGACCAAAGCCACGTGCTTTGCGATCCAGAACCGACTGCCAGCCAAGAGGCCAGATTCAGGGGCCCCGTATGTCAGATGCCAGATTAGTGAGCAGTGGTTCGACCGTACTCTTCTAGATAGCGGATCGTCGATTAACCTTCTTCCGGCAGCCCTTCTCGACCGCTTCGAGTTGGGCACTCTTCGACAGAGCAGGACAGTCCTTCAGTTCGCTGATCGATCTGTCAAGAGCCCGAAGGGGTTATTACGAGACGTTATCGTCACGATTTAGGGTCTGCAATTCCCCGTGGACTTCGTAGTGCTGGACATGGAGATCCCTGAGTCAGTGACCGATACCCCCATCATCCTTGGTCGTCCGTTCTTGGCCACAGCCAAGGCGGTGACTGATCATGATAGCGGGAAGGTGTACTTTCGCGTCCAGGGCGAGAGTATACAAATAGAGACGGTCGAGGACTATAGAGCCAGATTCAGATCCCGCTCAGATGCGAGTACCGATTCAGAGCAGCTGACAGACGCAGAGCCAGACATCCACCAGGACTGTGATTTTGTGATCACAGATGATGAGGCAGCTTGGGCAGACCTTGAGACACAGACCACCCTCTCACTTTCAGACACAGCTGAGGCAGAGATGACAACAGAGGAGAGTCTGGAGAGCACAGACCTGGTTCAGGATACCATTGCGGCAGCAGAGCCGGTCCTTGATCGCAGCACGATGATTTGTGATGGTGGTGCTGATGCCACCTTGTTTCCCGGTGGTACTGATGCCACCGTTTCTGATACAGATCCCTCAGATTCAGAGTCTGATTGGGCCGATTGCTATGATCAGATGCCAGACCTGAGTCCATCTGAGCCTATAGATGAGGAGGAGGTAGAGGCAGAGCAGACCAGAGACAGTGCAGTTGAGCCACCTTCTCCCGATCCAGTTTGTGAGAGTACACTTTCACTTTCCCAGGCAGATTTGGCCGACCTTGCAGCGTTCACTCAGTTTCTTCCACAGCCAGATTTGCCGGCACCCAGCATTCCAGAGCTGAAGCCGCTCCCTACTTCGCTGAAGTATCGATTCCTTGCGGGCGAGCCTGAGATGTACCCAGTCATCATCTCCGCCGAGTTGACTGGAGAGCAGGAATCCTGTTTGATGGGGGTTCTTGAAAAGAACCGCAAGGCGATCGGATGGAGCGTAGCAGATCTCCATGGGATTAGTCCATCAGTGTGCTCCCACCATATCTATCTCGAGGAAGGGGCGAAGCCGTCGCGTGAGTTCCAGCGGCGACTAAACCCCAACCTGAGAGAGGTTGTGATGAAGGAAATATCGAAGTGGTGGGGTGCAGGTTTTATTTATCCCATTTCCGACTCCAAGTGGGTCAGCCCCTTGCATGTGGTGCCCAAGAAGACGGGCATCACGACTGTGATCAGTGAGTCGGGAGAGGAGATTGCTACACGAGTACCCACCTCTTGGAGGGTTTGTGTTGACTACAGGAGACTCAACCAAGCCACCAAGAAGGACCATTTCCCCCTGCCCTTTATTGATCAGATCATTGAGAGACTGGCAGGGAAGAGCCATTATTGCTTCCTGGATGGGTACTCGGGCTACAACCAAGTGGCCATCGCTCCTGAGGACCAGGAGAAGACCACCTTTACCTGTCCCTTCGGCACATACGCTTTTCGACGCATGCCATTTGGGCTATGCAACGCCCCTGCGACTTTTCAGAGGTGCATGCTGTCGATCTTCTCGGACATGGTAGGGGAGTGCTTGGAGGTCTTCATGGATGATTTCTCGATCTACGGCGACGGATTCGATTCATGTCTTGACTGCCTAGATCGAGTACTCCAACGATGTATTGAGTATCACTTGGTGCTATCTTGGGAGAAGAGTCACTTCATGGTGACTCAAGGGACGGTGCTTGGCCACATCATCTCCAACAGGGGCATGGAGGTTGATCTGGCCAAGGTTGATGTCATTAGGAAACTCACACCGCCGTCCAATCTGAGGCAGTTACGGTCATTTCTGGGGCACGTTGGATTCTACAGGAGATTCATTCAGGATTTTAGCAGGATTGCCCGACCGTTGACCGACCTCTTGACGAAAGACACCGAGTTCCTTGTCGATGACAAGTGTCTTTCGTCGTTTGCTACTCTCCAGCAGTGCGTGATTGAGGCTCCTGTCCTCCAGCCGCCTGATTGGTCTCTCCCATTCGAGATCATGACGGACGCCTCCGATTTTGCCGTAGGGGCAGTGCTGGGACAGAGGAGGGATGGAGTACCATTTGCTATACACTATGCTAGCCACACATTGGATTCCGCCCAGCGGAATTATACGGTCACAGAGAAGGAGATGCTAGCCGTAGTGTTTGCCCTGGATAAGTTTAGATCATATATTATTGGATCTAGAGTGACTTTGTTTACAGATCACACCGCCATCAGGTACCTCATGGCAAAGAAGGATGCCAAGGCCAGACTGACTAGATGGATCCTTCTACTCCAGGAGTTCGACATTGAGATTAAGGATAAGCCTGGAGTCAAGAATGTGGTGGCGGATCACCTATCCCGATTAGAGCAGCCTGAGGAGACTGAGCGGATTGATCCTATCCGAGATACCTTCCCAGATGAGGCGATCCTTGCTATCGCCTCACTCCCTTGGTACGCCGATATTGTGAACTTTCTCGTTGCTGGGAAAGTCCCACAAGATTGGCCCAGACAGAGGCTTGAGACCTTCCTAGCGAAGGCCAAGTCTTACCATTGGGAGGATCCCATCCTTTACCACGAGGGAGGGGACAGCGTCTGGCGTCGGTGTATTCCTCAGGAGGAACACCATAGCATCCTCACTTACTGCCACAAGCTTGAGGCAGGAGGACATCATTCTGGGAGGAGAACGGCACAGAAAGTGCTCCAATCCGGCTTGTGGTGGCCTACCCTCTTCAAGGACTCAGATGAGTTCGTGAAGAGGTGTACTGACTGTCAGAGGATGGGCACTTGTGGACAGCGTGATATGATGCCGATGCAGCCCATTCACTTCTGTGAGGTTTTTGACGCATGGGGCATCGATTTCATGGGTCCATTCCCTAAGAGTCAGGGATTCGAGTACATTCTGTTGGCCGTAGACTATGTGAGTCGTTGGGTGGAGGCTATCCCCGCCCGAGCCGCTGATGCGAGGACAGTTTGCAGATTTTTGAGGAAGCATATCATCACGCGGTTCGGGGTTCCACGAGTTCTTATTTCTGATGGGGGATCTCACTTCATCAACGACCAGGTGAAGGCACTTGCTAGCGAGTTCGGCATAGACCATCGTGTTGCTACACCGTACCATCCACAGACGAATGGTCTAGCCGAAGTGTCGAATAGGGAGATCAAGACTATTCTGCAGAAAGTCGTCCGCCCTGATCGAAAGGATTGGTCACAGCTATTGGACTCGGTCTTGTGGGCATATAGGACGTCTTTCAAGACACCTTTGGGCACATCTCCCTTTCGCCTCGTATATGGCAAGCCATGCCATTTACCTGTTGAGCTGAGGCACAAGTCACTTTGGGCAGTTACAGACATACTTATGGATCCAGATGGTATAGGAGACCAGAGGAGGGCAGAGTTAGCTGCCCTAGAGGAGCTTAGAGATGCAGCTTTCTCAAGCAGCCTACATTATAAGGAGAGAGTCAAGGAGTGGCATGATTCTCATATCAGCCACAAGCATTTTGAGATTGGACAGAGAGTATGGCTGTTTGATGCTAGGCTTAGATTATTTCCAGGGAAGCTACAGAGCAAATGGAAAGGACCTTATCTGGTTAGGAAGGTACACGACAACGGTAGCATCGACATATCTGAGTTGTCTTCTGAGAGTACCTTCCGAGTGAACGGCCAGCGGCTCAAGCCATTTCTAGATCATGAGCCGCGGGTCGTTGATATTGCCCCTATTCATTTTGCGTGAGATGTGGTCTTTGACTCACATCTAATTCATCTCACGCCTGAGCTCCACCATCCTCCGCTGTATATAGATCCAGATGTCCATATCACCACATTCTTTAGTCCCACATCCCTTTCTTCATCTTGTAATTATGCTATACTTAGGGTGCACTTTACCCTAAGTATAGGGGGGATGTGAGACCTTTCGGGTATTTCTTTTGTTTCTGTCTACCCCTGTTTTGCTGCCTATACTTAGGGGTATTTCACCCTAAGTATAGGGGGGGTAGACCCTGTACATTCTCCACTCGGTTTTCCCTTCGTGTACAGCCTGCTATACTTAGGATTACTTGATCCTAAGTATAGGGGGAAGACCCGAGATCCTCTTGACTTTTTATTCTTCTCCTTTTGTATAGCCTTTCTTTTCACTTCCCTATACATAGCACGAGTTATGTCTTCTTCATCGCTCTTGACTCTGAGGACATCGTTCGAGCTAAGTATAGGGGGGTGTGTATATATTTCATATATACTTTAGCCATAACTCGTACTTTGTGTGAGTGTGTTAATAAATAAAAATGGCTAAAAACCACCAAAAATTAAAAAAATTTTCATGTACATAATCTTCTTTTATTTGCACATACATAGCTAGTGTACAAATTATTTTTGTAAAAATGATTTCAAAAATCTTTTGTGTGTAAAGCTTGTGTAACTATTTTTGTATCAAAATTATGTATATAGTACAAAATTTTTCCAAAATGTTTTGAAAATCAGAAAGTTTGCAAAAATCTTGTGTAAATGTGTGTAAATATCTTTTTGCAAAACTTGCACTTCATGCATCATCATTCATGATTTCAAAACATTTTTCAAAAATTTTTGCATGATTGTAAAATTTTTGTAAATATGCATCTTTTTGTACATTTGTATATAGTTTTTCTGGATGATAGTTGACATTTAAACTAGCCTGGAATCAAATTGAGAAATGGAGCTTGATTAAGATCTTAATCCACCTAATTTCTAAGAGGAATCTTATAGGGCTTAGGTTTAAGGCTTTTCAGGTCGATGGTGACTTAATTCTTTGAGTCCACTAGGCTATGATCACATGTCATCTCAATGAGCCTAAGTAGAGCACTTAACAACAACACATGACTCATATAGATTATGGCTTTACTTGGACAACCGCACTATGCACCGAGCTCTCTACGGATGAGGTGGTGAGGAGGCAGTCTTCCTTGGCTTGGGGTAGCATATGAGGGTAGTACTTCTAGGCGGAACCTCTCTTCTTCATTTAGTGAAGGAAGTGCGTCTCAACTTGGTCTGGTTGCCATGAGGTCTAACGACGGGAGTTGTGGGTTGCAATAAAGCTTCAAAAGAGGGATAGTCTACTGGCTCAAGAGGAAAAACTCCTTGTATATATGCTGCACATGTATATGTTGTATAGATGCACTCGAAAAAAAAATGCAAAAAGAAAAGAACTCCAAAAAAGTGGTGGGTCTGAGAGAAAATGATAATCCCACCGGAGTATGTATATAAGTGCAATAAGCAAAGCTTGGTTTCATGATCCACCTGTTGTAGCTTGCAGCAGGGAGACTTGGCTACACTGGTCAAGCTCCCAAGGGTACTTGGCTACACTGGCCTTGACCCATTCTCTTCTTCCCCCTCTTCTTGAGCCGGTTGTACTTGAACTTAGAAGGGAATACCCCGCTCCTCGAGGAAAGAGTGGCCAGATTGAGGTCATAGAGTTACCTTGTTGGGGAGGGCTGTCAAGTTGCCATTTCTGAGGTGGAGAGCTTAGACCTCACATTCACAGGACAAGAAAAGATTCATGGTCTTCAGGGTTTGTGATTGATGACTTGTTCTGATCTGGAGCATTGAGGAGTCTTGGTTATAGAGTAGTGGAACTTAGAGGCTGTTAGGTTTTAAGCTTAAGTCTAAATAAGGTTCCGACACATTAATAATCCAAAGATCTGATTGAGCTCCATACCTCAATTTAATGAAGGCAAGTTTAATAATCAACCTTGATCCATGTACATTCTCTTTTTCTTTTTCTTTTTCTTTCTTTCTTTTTCACTTCTTTTTCAAATAAGTGTTTGCTAAGGGACTAGCAAAGTATAGTATAGGGGGGTGATGAATACCCATTCATCACTCTTTATTCTTATATTTTAGCTACAAAAACCTATGCAAATGCATGTAGATATGTGTAAATAGGAAAAATTAGCAAAAGCATGCATGTTTGTAAATATTTATAATTAGCATGTTTTCGTGCAAAAATAAAAGAATAAAGATGAAAAAGAAAAAGAGGGAAATATTTAGAATAAATATTGAGCAACCTAACCCAAGGGAGGGCTCAGCATGGGCCTGACCGCATAAAAGCCAAGTAGAGGGAGATAGGGGCTCATGTGTACATATTTTTGTAAATAAATAAAATTATATTTTCCTCAACCAAAAATATGCTTGTATATATTTTGTATATATTTATAAGCTATTAAAAACAAAATAAAAACTCTAAAAATCAAAAATGCAAAAATACCCCTTCACCATGTGCATAAGACCATCATCCCCATCTATTTCACCTTGTAAATAAATTTATTTATTTCTAAAACTTTTTGTAAAAATTCTATGGTATATATTGTGAATAAAATAAATACAAAGAAACAAAACAAAAATCAAATAAAAATAGCAAAAATTAAAATAACAAAAATATATTGTATATATACCATGTATATAGTGTATATAACTAATTATTTCACCTATGTATATAAATAATAAAAATAAAATAAAAATAGCTTTTTATTCCTCATTTTATCCTATAAATAAATAAAATATAAAATAGGAATAAAAATGTATAAAAATAACTAATTAAAAATCAAAAATTAAAAACCCTATATTGTATATATACCTATATATAGCTCTAATATGTAAATACCTTATTTTTATTTCCAAAAATTAATTAAAAATCATAAAAAAATAGAAAAAAAATAAATTAAAAATATTTCATGTTTTAAGTTTTTGAAAATTCGGCCATTTAAAGGCCCAAAAAAATCAAATAAACATTTAGGCCTTGGCGGGCTCTGATTGGTCCACGGGGGATTGTTGACCCCCGGTCAACTCCCCCCCCTGGACCACAGAGTCGCGGATCTGCTTTTGGACCCGACTTCTCGATTTTATACCCGCTTGATCCGACCCCCGAATCCGCTAACCCCGGGCTCTAATCCGAGCCTGATCTTCCCTGATCCACGCCCGGGGTGGGTTATTGGGATCCGCGCTCCGAGCTTCTTGCCCGACTCCCATCTAGCCGGACCCCTAGTGATATAAAGCCTGAGCTCAGCCGCCTCCTCTTTCCATCTTTGGCTCGCCACTCTCATTCCCGTGACCTCCAGAGCAATCACCGAGGTGACAGCTCGCGTTTGCCCCTGTTGCAGTGAGGAGAGGGTGCCCCGACCATCGATCCGACAGCCTTGTGCCGCCGTGCTCCGCCACTCAGCAGGAGCTCGAGCCTCAGGCAGTGACACCCTTCGAGGCGACGACCGGGAGCTAGCCAAGCTCCAGCATAGTCTTCCGCTCCGCCCAGGTACCCTTCTAGCTCGCCTATGTAGCTTAATTTAGAGTTCCCCCAAATCGCATCTTCGCCGAGTTCCGTCGATTCCGGCCACATCGAGTATCGTTTTGATCATCAGAACCCACGCTCACCTTCGCCATCCTCCGACGCACCTTCTACGCCCATTCGTTCAACCCAGCTCGCCCCGGAGCTGGGATTCGAGCTCCACCATCCTCCGCTCGCCGGAGCTCATCCGCCCCGACGCATCGATCACCCTCACGCCGCTTCATCGGGTCGAGGCACTTTGCCCTCGACCCGCGAAGCTTTTGGTTCACTTTGCAGGTCAAGAGGAGGGCATCTGAGCCCCCCTCACTTTCAGACCAGGAGCTCGTCGCCGCCGACCTCGCCGGAGCCCCTCCAGGGCTCGGCTGGGTCATCTGAAGCCATCACCAGCTGCGGGACTCCATTGCGGACCTTATCCGATCATCCGAGGCAGCTGAGGAGGTCTACATCACGCGCACAAGGCCGGCGAAGCTCGCCGGCCGAGTGTTCTTCCAGTATCCTCCTTCACCGTCCGATCAGCCCCTCCGCTCCAGTTCGCATCACAGCCGTCCATTCATCAAGGAGCAGCTACCGTCGATCATCGTGAGGGGCTGATCCGGACCGTTGGCACAGAGGAGAGAGGCCCCATCACCTGAGCCGTTTGATCACCCACGTGGCCCCCCTCTGCACCGTCGATTGGCCCAAGTGCGGAAGAGAAGAAGAGCGCCCGCCGTCCGAGACCGTTGGATCATCCACGTGGCGCGAATCCAGCCGTCGGCGCAATAAGGGGTAATTTGCTTAGGCCCCCCTCGTAGTTTGTGTTTTTAATTCTAGTCCTGTAAATAGTTTAAGTCTTTTATTTACGTAGGGTAAATTGCACCTCGGACCTTGTGCTTGTTTTTATTTGCATTGATACCCCTGTGTATGTGAGCCCACGTGCTTCGTCACGTGTTTAGTTGGGTTATTTGCATCTCTTATCCTGTAGTTCTGGATGGTTATTGAATGAATATATACTTTCTGGTATTTGCATTTATACCCCTGTGAGCATTTTATTTGAACATGTGCGGATTTTAGTGGGTTATTTGCGCCCAAGCCCCTGGACTTTTTGGTACGAGTTACCAAAAGGTCCAAGAACTTGGTTTTTATTACCAGAAGGTCCCTGAGTGCCCCAGGCACGCGCCACACGCGTGACTTGCTGGGAAAATTGCACCTGGACCCCCAGTTCTTCGGGTATTTGCACTTAAGTCCCTGTGCACTATGCCCCCTTTTCATTTTTGAATAAAATATCAAACCACCTCCAAATTCGATGAAAATTTGACACATGGCTCCTGCCATGTTGTTGGATTTTTGAGAAGTTTTGAGGACATTTTTGATTTTATTTAGTATTTTTAAAAATTCAAAAACATCTATTTTAGCTACTGTCTAGGTTTAAAAATCCCAAAAAAATATAAAAACACCCCCAAAAATTCTAAAAAAATTAGTTACTGTTTCTTGTGTGTTGTTTGATTTTCTAGCCAATTTTGGCTATTTTTCATTGAGTAAAAACCCTAAAAATCTAAAAACAACTAAAAACTTATAAAAATTATAATAAATAATCCAAAAAGCCAAAAACAATAATTTAGGTGTCCAAATTTTTTCCTTATTTTCTCTAGAATACAGGAAAATTACCTCCAAGGCCCTTTGAGATCCATAAATATTTTATTTTTGGGTTTCAGGCTTTGCTAGACAGTACCTAGGCTTTTTAGCACTGCTTGATTTTTAGAAAATAAAATATACATTAGAAAATTATCAAAAATTCACCAAAAACACTTAAAAACCTAAAAAACATAAAAACCATTTTTCTTGAATTTTTGCTTGAATTTTGGTGTGTTAAATAAATTGTGTAAGTGTGCTTGATTTTGTGTTCTTTAATTTTCTTCACCATTTAAAAATCCAAAAAAATATAAAAATTATTAAAAACCACTAAAAACATTTTCTTTTATTTTTATATTATTTTTACTACTTCGTAGGCCTCTGGCCAACCCGTGCTCCTTGTGTTCGACCCTGGGAGCTATACCAGGTTAATTCCATAGCTAGACCGCTCTCGTTTTTGTTTTGATTGATTTGACCTATTTTGAGTGGTTGATTTTTCTTGATATTCTACATCTGAGTGATTGAGGTCGCAACGACCACTTCCAGACCTTTACCTTGGTCATTTATTCGGGTTATCAATTACAAGTGGCAACTATTCTCAATAGTTTGCCATCCTCCTTTGATGTAGCGGCGACATCTCTTAGGTTGAGTAGTACCATTAAGAATGTCTCCGACCTTCCTGCTCAGTTAGCGATGGAACAAGACTTGGCCAATCAGAGAAAAAAGACAGAGGTCTTCGATGTTGAACATGAAGATGAAGCAAATGCGGTGCAAAGCAAGAAGCGATGGGGACCCTCCAAAGTTATATTAAAAGGAAAACGCGGCAAAATACCGCGAGGCTCATGCTATGGCTGTGGGAGTTTTGGTCATTTCAAGTCCAACTGCCCGAAGCGAAAGAATGCGAGTGTCTCCAAGGGACAAGAACGCAAAAATCAGCATAAGCCAGAATTTGCGGCAGTGGTAGAATGTAACTCTGTGGTGACAGAGTGCGAAGGATGGTGGATTGACTCCGGTGCAACCCGCCATATTTCGAAGACCAAGGAGGGCCTGGTAGATTTCAAGGAACTTCAAAAGGTAGAACAGAGAATTTACATGGGGAATAACACCTACCTTGATGTTGAAGGTGTTGGAACATACAAACTGGATCTAGAAAGTAGCATAATGGTCTTGAATGATGTATTGTATGCTCCTGGAATCCGTCAGAACCTCATCTCTGTCCCCGTGCTACTGAAAAAGAAGTTTGAAGTCCGCTTCTACAACAATCGTGTTACCATCGGTAAAGATCGAAAAATCTTTGCCATGGGGAAATTTGTACCGGGCGATAATCTATTTTGTCTGAACGTCACTTATGAATCAATGAAAGAAAGTTCTGATTATTCCTTGTGTTGCTTGTCAATGTATGATCTTTGGCATATGCGGTTAGGACACCCGGGAAATTCAAAAATAGATTAGTTAGTTAAAATGAACCTAATACCTAGCATGACAAGAGCAAGAACATTGCCCTGTGAGCATTGTTTGACCGGTAAAATGGCAAGGAAACCTTTCTCCGAAGGTACAAGGTCAAAAGAACTATTAGGATTGATCCATTCTGACATTTGCGGTCCTTTGAGTGTGAGTACACACAGTAACAAGGAATATTTCATAACTTTTATTGATGACTACTCCAAGTATACCTACATTTATTTCTTAAGTAGAAAAGCAGAAGGTTTTGAAATGTTCAAGAGATATAAAATGGAAGTGGAGAAGAAATTGGGAAGACAAATTAAAATACTTAGAACTGACAGAGGTGGTTAATTCAACTCAAATAAATTCAAAGATTATTGTGTTCGGGAAGGCATTAGTAGACAAACTACAATGCCTTATACACCACAACAGAACGGTGTAGCAGAAAGGAAGAATAGAACCTTAATGAATGCAGTAAGGTGTATGCTATCACACTCATGTCTCTCTAAAAGATTTTGGGGAGAAGCCGCGTTAACATCCAATTACATATTGAATCGGATTCCCACCAAATCTGTGGATTCAACTCCATACGAAGTATGGAATGGTAGAAAACCAGAATTGAGTCATCTTCGGAAATGGAGATGCACTGCACATGTCTTGCTTCCAAGTCAGCTTAGAGACAAGCTTGAGTTTAAGACATTAAAGTGTAGATTCATTGGATATTGTGAAAAATCCAAAGGGTACAGGTTCTTTCATGATTCTTGAGGTCTCATTGAAAGTCGTGATGCTACCTTTCTTGAAAACCAAGATGAAAAGGAGCATGAAATAGAGGAAAGAAAGAACCTCTAATTATCTTAGAAGATAATGAAAATGATATAGAAGCGAGACAAGAAATATTGGATGACATACCTCATCCGGAGATGGAACATGAACCTATAGTAAATATAGAACCTTTGGAGGAAGTGGGTGGACCCACACAACCCACGGGTATAATCGGTAACAAGAGACCCAAGACACAACCTGCATGGATAGATGATTATTATCTGTACGGATGCGAGGTTTCGTGTTACACCTTAGATGAGGATATAGAGGATTGTACATATCCTATTTCTTTTAATGAAGCAATGGCTTCTAACGAGTCGGAATCATGGACGATCGTCATGAGGGATGAATTGGACTCAATTGAGCGAAACGGTGTTTGGGAACTATGTGATTTGCCAGAAGGTAGGCAATCCATTGGGTGCAAGTGGGTATTTAAAAGGAAGTATCGCATCGACGGTACCATTGATAAATACAAAGCTAGATTAGTTGCCAAGGGTTATACCCAGAAAGCTGGAATAGATTTCCAAGAAACCTACTCTCCGGTAGCCAAATTCGCATCTATAAGGATGATTTTGGCAATAGTCGCATATATGGATTTAGAATTATTTCAAATGGATGTGAAGACTGCTTTTCTCAATGGAGAATTGAGAGAAGATATTTATATGCGACAACCTGATGGTTTTCAGGTAGAAGGAAAGGAGAAAAAGGTGTACAAATTGAAAAAATCACTATATGGCTTGAAACAGTCTTCACGACAGTGGTATCTCAAATTTCATGACACTGTTATCAAATTCAGATTTTTGGCGAATAAGTTGGATAATTGTGTGTATGTCAAGAAAAGTGGGAGCAAATTTGTTATAATGTCACTATACGTTGATGATATTTTGCTTGCCGGAAATGACATGCTAATGCTCAATGAAATAAAAGAAATATTGAGGAATGAATTTGAGATGAAGGACATGGGCGAAGCATCCTATGTTCTTGGTATCCAAATAACTAGAGATAGAGGCTCAAGGAGCTTGAGCCTAAGTCAAGAAAAATACTTGCATACAATTTTGAAGAGGTTTGGAATGCAAAATAGCACTCCAGCCCCTACACCACTTGTGATGGGAAAAAGACTTAGTAAAAGTCAGTGTCCCGGAAAGGGACAGAAACCCCTTAATATTCCATATGCACAAGCAGTAGGAAGTTTGATGTATGCAATAATGTGTACAAGACCCGATTTAGCTTTTCCTGTTAGCCTGGTAAGTAGATATCAAAGTAATCCTGGAATAGCACATTGGGAAGCTATAAAGAGGATTATGAGATACCTAAAGGGTACTGTACAATTAAAACTAATTTATCAGGCCGATTCACTTGAGGTAGTTGGATACTCCGATGCAGATTTCGGAGGAGATGTTGATGATAGAAAATCTACATCAGGTTACCTTTTCATGTTTGGTGGAGCGGCTATTTCTTGGGGTAGCAAAAAACAAACATGTATTTCTAGACATACACAAGAAGCCGAGTACATTGCATGTAGCATGGCCACCACTCATGCAGTTTGAATCAGACGCTTTCTTGAGAACTTAAGTCTCGAATTGGTTAAAGAACCAATTGAAATATATTGCGATAATCAAGCTGCAATAAGTTTGATTAACAGTGGAGCAAATAGTTCCAAGGGAAAGCATACTGAGATCCATTATCACTATATTCAAGATATAGTGGCAAAATAAGAAATCAAGGTAACATATATACCTACCAGTGATATGTTAGCTGATTCTTTTACTAAAGGAATTGCAGCTGGAACATACATTAAACATGTTGGTTTAATGGGACTCAGGAATGATTGAGTCAAATTGGAGGTGTCATGAATAATGGACCTCAAGTAAACATCTCTAAGAAGATATACACTTCTTGAATAGTGGGAGTGTGGAATATCATGACCATTTTGGTCAAGTGAGAGATGTTAGACCGTTACAAGAATAATGACCTTCAATGGTCATGAATACAAAGATAATGGCCATGAATAAAATGATATGAATATCAAAACATCTATTATAATTATAGAGACGTTACAGAATCTTTGGGCAGTTACTGGGGGCGTACAGGTCACTGAAAAGCCCTATATATGGGTGTTCTTCCCATGAAGAAAAACACAAGAACAAGAACTCGAGTGAGTCCTGGGAGCCCCCAAAATATCTTACCCGAATTTTGTTCTACAAGAGGCATCCCCAAACCCTTTCCTCTTCTTTATTTGTTGTTGTGCAACATTCCAGCAGCTGGGGATGCCCTCTTCCAAGTAGCTGATGCTTGGTTTTTGCAGCAGGGGGGGTCTTAAAATAAGGGGGAAAGGGGGCTCCAGCATGAGGAGGTGCTTGTAGCAGAGCAGTAGATCCAACAGCTTCTTGGAAGAAGGCAACTCCAGTTGCCGGAATGATGCATAGCAGTAAATAGAGAAGAGGAGGGGGGCTTGGGGATGCCTCTCTCGTTGGAGAATTTGAGGGAAAAAGAAAGAAGGGGGAGGGTTTGGTATTTATAAAGGAAGGGGGGCCTTGTTGCTTGTCACATAGAGAGGAAATTAGGCCTAGTGGAGGGAAAAACACAACCAAGTGGAGGTTGCGTCTCACTGTTGGAAATTCTGAAATTTTTTATTTTTTTTAAAACTATTCTCTTCATTTTATTTGAAACCAAACTCAAATGTATTTACACATCAAATCTTTGATTCCGATGTACAATATGTCGTTTCAACCGTCTATGAATGATGATCAAATGATATAAATTTCATACTTATCTGATCCAAGATGGATTCAGAAATTGGCGAAATACATTCTCGATTTTTGATCAAAATTTTGATTTAAATGATCAAACGACCTCCGATTTACGAATGGTCGACTTTGTTGGTCTTATTTGTCGAGATGAATTTTGTGATGGTCTCGGATTATTTTTATGGTTCCAATTGCGTCACAACTTTTCTGGTGGCACACTTTACGATGTAATTGACTTTTTTATCAAATGATTTCAAATGAATTTTGATTTACAATATATTGATCGATTTAGATCATTTAATATTAATTAATAGTTTTATCAGAATAAATGTATTTTAATCGGATCGGTTACGAATTTTTCAGATCCAGACATTACAAATATAAAAACCTCAAAGGGAGTCCCATCCTTGAGACTCAAGTCAATGTCATTAAGTATTTTATTGGAGTTTTATCTTGTCATAAAAACCTTAAAAGAAGTTTGAACCCATAATAACCTCAAAGGAAGAACAAGGCATATTCTTTCAACATGCATATATAATTAATTGACTTGTTTTGACAAATACATGAAAAGAGTTGTGGGTATCATGTTCGCATGTCTATTTCGGTCTCTCATGTTGCCTCTTCGACACTATATCGGCATCATAGTACCTTGACTATGGGAATATCTTTACTACAAAGCTTCTTCTCAACTATCAAGTATCTACAATGACCTTTCCTCGTATGTCAAGTCGAGCTTCACATCAAGATTCTCATAGCTGATGGCGTGTCGAGGGTTATGCATGTACTTAGGTTGGATATGTGAAAAATACTGTGTATGGCTGATATGTGTAGACGAAGGTCTACTCGATAGGCCACCTTCCCTACGTTGAAATGATCTCAAATGGTCCAACATATCGTGGTGCTAGCTTGCCATGAACACCAAATCTCTGTATTCCCTTCATGCGAGATACTCATAGGAACACCTAATCTCCCACATGTATTCATAGGAATTTCATCAGCATGCGAGATTAAGTTGAATATCAATAAGTCATGTTTGAAATAGATTAAGAGAAGATGTTTGGATTACCTGAAACTCCAAGTCTCTTCTCTGAAGATCTGCATAATCTTATGGAGACTCTCTGCCGTTAGAAGCTTCTGCCTCACAAGATCAAAAATCCTCGCAGTTTCCACCAAGAGATCTATGGAGTGAAGAGCGTGGTCACCTACCTCATGCCAACTAAGAAGTGTGAGGCACCTCTGCCTATATAAGGCTTCAAATGGTGCCATGCCGATGGTAGAATGATGACTGCTTTTATACGTGAATTTTACTAACGACAGGTGGTCCTTCCATGACCCATTCCACTCCAAAGTGCATGCGTAACAAATTCTCAAGTGTCTGAATGGTACGCTCGCTCTATCCGTTGGTCTGCATGTGGTATGCGGAACTCATCTTCAGCTCTGTTTGTAGTGCTGACATGAATTGGTGCCAGTAGTGAGATGCAAACCTCGAGTCTATGTTAGACACCACCTCATGTGGTATACCATGGAGCTTGATAATGTTCCGCAAAATACAATCTGGCTAATATAGATGGAGTGTAAGTCATGCTGATAGGTATGAAATGGGTTGACTTGATCAACCTATCAACAACGACTCAAATAGCATCATGGCCACATGGTGTCCTCAGCAATCCAGTTACAAAATCCATAGAAACACTCCCTCACTTCCACTTAAGAATGGGGAGAGAGTGTAATAACCCTGATGGTCTCCTATGCTCAACCTTGACCATCTGACAGGTCAAGCATCTGCTAACATGATGTGCCACAACTCGCTTCATCTCGTCCCACCAGAAATGTTGGTGCAGATCACAATACATCTTTGTGCTGCCATGTTGGATAGATAATCGTGAACTGTGTGCCTCATCAAGAATGTCTCCGCGCAACTGCTTATCGTTGCATGCAACGACCCGGCAAGCTTTCCATAAAATGGATTCTGCTACCATAAAATCATCACCTTCGTCCTCGATGGCGCGCTTGTGTCTATCTCTGGTTAAAGGATCTATCTTCTGACCTTCTACTATGTGATCCCACAAATTGTTGAATCGTGGAGGCATGGCAGTAGATATGGATGCACGCTCCTAAGGATTCCAATCAGTCAAAACGGTGAGCATATCCCATGTATATAACAAATTTTTCGTACCCTCAGCATGAGTTCTTCTGCTAAGCGCATCTGTCACCACGTTTCCCTAATGGGGTTGGTAAGAGATCGTGCAGTCGTAATCCTTTAGTAGCTCAATCCACTTATGTTGTATCATGTTCAGCTCATTCTGATCAAAGATATACTTCAAACTCTTGTGATATGTAAAAATCTCGAAATTCACCCCATA
The DNA here is from genome assembly GCA_037367405.1 of Ottelia alismoides. Taxonomy (NCBI): domain Eukaryota; kingdom Viridiplantae; phylum Streptophyta; class Magnoliopsida; order Alismatales; family Hydrocharitaceae; genus Ottelia; species Ottelia alismoides. Next base: position 95,446 of record JAZKJV010004173.1, on the reverse strand, counting down.
TAGATAGTGGTGTCAGATCTTCAAGATGAAGACAACTACCTCCAACTCTAAGTCATGAGTGGGGTAATTTCGCTCATGCGGTCTCAAATGACGTGATGTGTAAGCAATTACATGACATCACTGCATCAGCACCGCTCCTAAACTTTCTCCTGAGGTATGTAAGGTTGAGGAGATTTCTGTGATGTAAAGGAAGACTGATGATGTTGCTGGTACTGATATGGTTGTGAATGTGTAGCAATATATTGATGTGAATGTGGTCTTTGATATGCATGGTGGTGAGATTGCTGCTGCGTGAAGTGTTAGCAATGTTGGAAATGTGGACGTCCATGCTACGGATGAATGTACTACTGTTATTGGTGTTGAGGAGTAAAGTGTGGTGAATGCTGAACAAGAGCGTACCAAATCCCGTTGATCTCTAGAGTAACATGAGAATCAACATCAACATCTTCAGTGTTAGTGGTCTGACCCAAGTTGGTATTGGACGGATCCTCATGCCAATCAATCTATGGAGACTCAGTAGGTTGTACCAGCTCGCTCTTAACATACTGAATCTGACGGGTGGGAGGATCAGGTAAAGATCTTCGTACATGCTGAGAAGTGGAAGAAGGGCGAGGCTACTAGTACTGAAGCTGCATCTCGGTCACCTTCTTTGTCAGATCGCTCAACTGCTAAGGAAGTTTCTCTATCTCTCACAGTGTATGTAGTTCCTTAACTTACTTCTGGATCATGTCGACCAGTGTAAGCTTCTCACTAATGAATCCCATGTCAGATTGTAAATCAGACTGTGAAACATGCACCACCTTTTGATTCTTTCGATGGTGTGGTGGTTGTGGGCCCTTCTAGAATGCCCGAGTGGAATCAACAACACGTGAATTCTCCACCATCCCTCAAAGTTGGACCACACTGACTCAGCGTCCCTATTCAGATAATTGTCGCTACATGCGATGCTCGCTAGGCCTTGAACATCTGGTTGGAGTCCTCCAAATAATTATGTACAAGCACCTTCAATGGTATCTCATGATTTGGGCATCTCTTTGTCAAATCCTTGAATCTATCTCATGCATCATGGAATGACTCATGTGGTAATTGTGTAAAATTTGAGATCTGACTCCTCATCATGTTCGTTCGTCCCAGAGAAATATTTATGCAGGAATGTGGACTTCATATCGTCCCATGTAGAAATCTCCCTCCCCAAGTGACTCAACCAATAAAGTGCCTTATCTACTAAGGCGAAGGGGAAGGCCTTGAGACGTATAGCCTCCCGCGTAACTCCTAGATAGCTAACCGTACCACAAATCATCTCGACTATTATAGAAAGGTAAATAACTCCTATGAAGTATTTCCCATAGTACTTGGGAAGCAAAGAAATAAAGGACGACCTCAACTCGTATAACCCTTGATTCGGTGGTAACCGAATTCAATGGTGTAGCGTCCTAGCTCCCGAGTCATACTCATCTCGTAAAGTAGTAGGAACCATGACAGGTGGTGGCGGGTTCCCGGCTCCTGCTCTCAGCACCATGATCTCATCTCTAAGCTCATCCTGGACTCTACACTGATCTCTGATGTAAACTCATATGCTGCAAAGTGTCTAGAATCCCCTCGGTAATATCTAAAGCTGGATTAAGTCTCATGATTGTATGTCTCTCTTCAATCAGTCTCTCCTCAACAACTCTGTCGTCAATTGGTCCCTTCCCTCTATCCATGATCCTCAAATCCTCTGAGAAGGAAAAAAATCTCATAACTCTGTGAAAAACATGCAGGAGAAATAGACGATAAAATGAGGCGTGGATCTGCCTCAATTGAAGGGCTGGGAGGCGAGAGAGTCTGGGTCTGACTCACCTCATAACTAGGTGGGACCAACTCAAGAAGAGGCCATCCCGAGTCTATGAAGACATACGACTGGCGGCGGAAGGTTGAAAACTCACGAAGTCTGAGAGCAAAATCCATCTAGTTGTCATCTTCGATGTCAAAAGGAATTACGGGAAAGAATACGATGTCAAATCAAGAACACGAGTGTGGAGGTGTATAAGATGCGGAATAACGCACACCTTGCATACAAACTTCAATGCAAACCCCAGATTCACTAATTGTATGAAACTTGTAAGAGTTCAGTCATTTATCTTTCCAAATTTATTTTGGTGATAAATCAGTTGTATTAAGCAAACTCATAGAGGATGTCGCCCCTGTTGCCCAACGTACACGCTCACAGCCCCCAAACAATGGTACCATATGTCCAGGCTGCCAGGTTATATCAGGCCCAAAGTTGACTGTGAGGTATGAGTATACCAAAATGACTTTCTATGGTCGGAGGTAAGTGCTTACAGTTGCAACCTTGTACCAAAAAGTGATGCACAAGTACATAAGGCATAAGTCCAGGGATTTCCGTCTCTAATCCTTAAGGCTGTGTGCTCGCCCACTTTGTCTGGAGTTGTACTTGAATACAATGAGGTGTTTGCTCTCCCAATACAAATTTAGTCCAGGTATTTTTTTATTTTTATCAAGTTTTTAAAAGAGAAAAAATATTTTTATTTTTGAGGGTTTTTACTTTTTTTGGATATTTTCAAAAATATATACCAGGATATCAACTCTTTTTAGATTTAAAAAATGTATCTCACAGAGGGGGAATCATGGAATGCGATGTAAATCGATGATGCATGCAGAGATAGAAATCATACCTTGAGTTAGCAGTCTACAACTAAGTGATCTGCGCATAAATTGTAAACCTAGACTAATGCATGAAAAAGCCGTAAAAACTGAATCATAAATCAACAACTCTAGTGTAAGAACATATTAATTTTAAAAAAACATTTATTTACGCCTAAGTGTGGATTAGGAAGATAGATTTTAATTTACTTGTCTAATCACTCATGCATACAACCCTAGGCTCATGAAAATACGTGAAACAAAGAAAAATCAGTAGAAAATCAAAACCCATGGTGAGGTCTCCCAAGTATCGATGCATCGACACCTGGAGAAACAAACCCCGATAAAAAGTCTAACATCTGGTATACAAGTTGGGATGTCCTTAGTGGAACCCTTTTACAAAAATCAAAACAAACAAGTGCCCCTTCCTTTCTCACAAAAATAGAAAAATGGGCAAGTGCCCACTCTCATAAAAAACAAAAAAATATGAAGGTAAATGTTATAGTTGCTTTCTCTCTTTGCATCTCCAACCGGCTCGTACAAAATAAGCATATATTTGCGCTCCTAACTGAGTCAGTTTCCTAAGAAACTGGCTAGTCATGTAGTCCCTACAAAAATCACCAGCAAACACAACCAAAAATCAAGAAAATCGCAAACATCAAGAAAATCGAAGAAGAATCAGGAAACCCAATAAAACTTGAAAAACCCATAAAAAGAATAAAAAAATCGAGAAAAAACAAAAAGAAAATCTAGAAAAACCAAGAAAAATAAAAAGAAATAAAAATCACAAAAATACGATAAAAAAACGAAGTATGGCTAAAGCTTCCCTGGTAACGACACAATTTCGATAAACTGAATTTTGCGAGCGGTAGAAATAGTGTCAGTGTAGAGAACCGCTCAAAAATCAAAATTTGATTTGATCAAACAAAAATCAATAATGAGAGAGAGAGAGAGAGAAAGAGAAATGAATGGAAGTGATTCTCTCTTCTATTTTCATCTACACTAATTATTAATCAGGTAAGTACCCCTTCCTCTCTCTCAAAAATAGAAAAATGGGCAAGTGCCCTCTCTCACAAAAAAACAAAAAATTTGAAGGTAGATGTTGCGACTGCTTTCTCTCTTTGCCTCTCCAACCGGCTCATACAAAAGAAGCTGATATCTACGCTCCTAACTGAGTCAGTTTCCCAAGAAACTAGCGGGTCCTGCAGTCCCTACAAAAATTGTCAACAACCACAACCAAAATTCAAGAAAACTGTAAAAATCAAGAAAATCAATGAATACTCAAGAAAACTGATAAAACTCAAAAAATTCGTAAAAGAATCAAAACAAATCGAGAAAAACCAAGAAGACTCGAGAAAAGTAAAGAAAAAAAGAGAAACATCACAAAAATACGATAAAAACCGAAGTATGGCTAACGCTTCACCGGCAATAGTGCCATTTTGATAAATTGAGTTTCGCAAGTAATAGAAATAGTGTTGATGTAGAGAACCTCCCAAAATCCAAATTTGATTTAATACAAAATATCAATAAAAATAGGAGAGAGAGGAAGAACAATGAATAAAAGTGATTCTCTCCTATTTTTATCTACATTAATTATTAACAAGTAAGTGTCCTTGGGTTGAACTCGAGGAAGCAGAATAACTATACTCTGAGTTTTGAGAAAGATAATATTTTGTGATTTTTAATTTCTTCTCGAAGAAAAGGAAAACTCTTTTCGTTTTATTTTTTTTGAATATTTTATTTGATTTTATTTTTTTACAATTTTTATTTAATTTTCAAAGTGATATTTTTCAAAACAATTTATCTACAATATAATAGGTAGAAAATAGGATATGTATGTTATATGATATAGTAGAGAAGAAACCTCGAGCAGTGAGCTCAAAAATGCAAAGAAAAAATCAAAACAAAAAGAATCAATAAAAAGCGTGAAGAAAATGTTGAAAAATAGAACAAAAATGAAAAGAAATCTATGATAATGAGATAATAGGTCCAAGGCTCACAATGTAGCCCCAAGTCTAGAGATAATGTGTAAAAAATGCTTACACAAAAATAAGGTGTTTTTTCAAATAGGTCCTTGATCAGGGACCTATTTGCAAGAAAAACTCTATAGTTTTGCAAATAGGTCCCTGCATAGGGACCTAATCGCAAATAAGAAAAATCTATGGAGTGCAGGCGAATTCTAGAAACTTATAGGAACTTCTTTATAAATTTTCCACTATTTTACGCAGTCGACTAGGGTTAGATATGGCCGTGCGATTTGGATTGGCCGCTCTGATACGTGGCGCAAGCTTGTAGCTTCTGTTCTTAGGGAGTTCTTCCCCAATTCTTAAATGATGGTGACTTTCTTCTTCGATCTCCGGTCGAGCTCTAGCGATGGGAAGACTTCTGCAGGGCCAGGAGGGAGTCCCATACTCCCTCCGAGCTCGCTTGCGGCAGGGCAAATCGAAGTTGGGTGGCGGCAACATCTGAAGTCAACTAGGGTTGCAAGTCTAGTTCTTCTGCTCAAAGGATGAAGATCAATATCCAGAAGATGATTGAAGCTACATGTGGTTGTTAAGGATGCTCCGGAGAATGATAATGACCTGCAAAAGTATATGGGTTTGATCGATTCTCAAAGGAGTGAACAAGAGATAGGGAATTGCATTGCAAATAATGTTTCTAGGAAATGGATTTCAAATCAGAATTTGAATAGAATGTGAATAAATTGGATGTGGAATCTAGTAGTAGGAGATAGATGGGTGATTAGTGACTCTAATCAAGTGATTAATCGAGCTAATCATGGCACGAGGATCAAGAAATTTGGAAAGCAATGAATGATTACACCTGTGGCTAGAGGTGTATGACCTCCGGTCGTTGCTCTACAGGTCGGGCTTCCTGGAGCTCAACGTCGCTCGAGGTGGCAATTCAAGTCCAACGAAAAACTCGGAACCCTCCTCCGATGACCAGTCTTTCTCACGGAGCTAGTGTCTTCGTCAGATGTCATCTGAGATTGAAGAACCAAGGTGGGGAAGGTTATGTCACGATCAATTCAAACTGGAATGGGAGTGATTAGTTGACTCGAGCCAAGTTTGGATTGATTTATAGAATGATCGGAAGGAGATGGGTAATGATCCAAAGGCTGGCGTGGAGGGTGGTAGTTATGTCTTGGAGATGAAGGGCTAAGATCGGGTTTTGGGTGAAAAGTGATTACAAAGTAATTAGAAGTAAGGTAGTTAGAACGGAATGCTAACAACCATTCTCGAGGAAGATGAACCAGGTGCTGACAAGTGTCAGCACCTGGTTGGCCAGAAATTAAAATCATGTTATTAATTATGTAATAAATAATAAATAGCATTATTTTAAATAGGTATAAAAAGTAAAATGTAGATAATTTAATTACCTAAATTATATAATAATTTATTTTGATAAAAATATGTATTTAATGAATTATAAATATTATATTAATAAATATGTATAAATAATACTTCATAAAGAGCTATTGTATTTTTTAATTTAATAAATTAATAAATAACATATTTATTTTATATTTTGTTATTTAATAGGATTATAAATAGGATGTATGTGAATTTTTCTAGATTTTAAGAAATTAATTTAAGTACATAATTAAATACAAGTATAGCATCAAGTTCAATTTCATCTATAAATTATGGTATTTGATTTATTTAAAATACTAAATAATGTTAAAAAAAATCTGAAATAAATCATGATTAAAATTCAAGATCAAAAGAATAATTAAAAATTATAAAATCATTAGAACTGTAGATACTGTGTTTTATAGAAAATAAATAGCCTAGAAATACAGTTGTCATTAGGTACCAAAATTGACTTTTTACAAACAGACCTCGATTTTAGTGAAATCACTTCATTAATTAGAGAATATTATTATACGAAGTTTAATGGTGAGTAGAGTGAAATTGGAGTTCGTATGAGAAAGTTATGATGATCAGAAGTTGAGAAATTGATAATTTGAAAGTTGGATTTCTTGGCATCCATGCAAGATAATATTTTTACTTATTTTTAATTTTTTTATATATTTGTAGAAATAAATAGGAAAAGAGTTGGTGAAAAATATTACAAATGTATTAATTAAAAAACTTTGAAGTTCTGATAAATATTGGATATATAACGAATAATGTGTGGAGTGTATAATTAATTCTTTTTATGGTTTTCTTTCCTTATCTCCCCATATTATTTGTTTTATCGACCAATCCATGATGACTTGGTCTCCGCGGTTAGGTTATATAAATATATCTTTCAGCTATATTTATATTTTTATAAGTCATATTGTACATATATACATATCTACAATCTACCTTTTTTATTTTCTTTATTTTTATTCTTTTATTTATTTACATATTTTTGATGCATAAAATTGTATTTTTATTCATGAATGATGATAAAAGATGAAAATTAATGGATATTTACATTTATTTGTTAAGGGTTTTAAGACAAACTGCAGAGAGAATGTTAATGAATCACGGATTCATCACATCTGTATAAACTGCATAATCTTGGATGCCTGAATAAAGTGCAAGAATGGATGCATCGTCAATCTTTCCTTCAGTGTCATGAAGGCCTTCTCACATGAATCATCCCAGATAAAAGGAACTCCCTTTTGTATCAATCGCATCAAGAGAATAACTATTCGGGAAAAACCACTGACGAAGCGTCTGCAATAGCCCGCTAGTCCAAGGAAGCTACGAATCTGAGTGACTATCTCGGGTTGTTCTCAAGACATAACTACCTTAATATTTGAAGGATCAACTACAATACCTACTCCAGAAATGACATGCCCAAGAAATGAGACCTGGAATAACCAGAACTCACACTTGCTCAGCTTGGCATACAGTTTGTGCTCTCAGAGTGTGTTCAGGATAATCTTCAGATCATTCGCGTGATCCCATTCATTCCAAAAATAAATCAACACATCATCAATGGATACCACTATAAAATTGTCCGAGTATGGATTGAAGAGCATGTCCATCATGCCCATGAATGCTGTAGTGGCATTGGTGAGCCCAAATGACATCATCACAAACTCGTAGTACCCATACTGAGTCCTGAATGCTGTCTTCGGAATATCTGATTCTCGTACCTCAGCTGATGGTAGCCAGATTGAAGATCGATCTTCAGTCAAAGTTCAGTGTGGTTGATCAAATAAGTCATCGATGCATGACAACAACTAACGTTCTCATTGTTCTCTTGTTCAGATGTATGCAATCAATGTACAATCTCATCGATCCAACATTCTTCTTGATAAAATAACTGGAGCACCCCAAGGTTTTGGCCTCATAAAACTTAAGTTAAGTAACTCCTATAACTGCACCTTCAACTCTCTCCTCTCAGCCGGTGCCATGCAGTAAGGAGCCATCGAGATCGGTTTGTATCTGGTAGCAATGTGATCTCAAACTCAACCTCTCTCAGGTGGCAAACTTGGTAAATCATCAGGAAATACATCAGGGTAGTCTGACACTACTCGGATGTCCTTGGGCATCGACTCATGATCGAATGTCTCTCGATCAAATGCTAAATATGAATCACATCCTTGATCAATAGGTCTATAAGTTCTCAACACTGAGATGTACTCCATTTTTTAGTCATGTAACATAACCTCAAAAGTAAACTCATGTAAGTTTGGAATCCTGAAGACAACCTCCTTCATAAAGCAATCAACTAAGGCATGATGAGTTGACAACCAATCCATGCCCAAAATAAGGTCAAACTCATTGAGCTATATAGTAAGAGACAGTCTGTGATCATCTCGTGACCGCCAATCAATACTGGCAAACCTCTGACTATCATTCTAATGATGAACAACTGGCCACATGGCCCATGGATGTGATAAGGTTGATCTAGAGCCTCTGCAACTCTACCTACTGAAGCTAGTAATCTTGAAGCAATGAATGAATGCATCGCTCCATAATCAAATAAAATATGGAAAAAGGTCGGCTCAAGACCGAGACCATACCTTTCACCACAGTAGTAGCTGATTGTGCTTGTTCTCAGTCACTACATGTAGCTGATCCTGCCTAGTTGGTATAGTGCTCGAACCGACCACACTCTGTCTCTGCAGCCTCATGAAGTTGGAGTACATGTCACAGAAACTCCCAGTACGTTGTTCCTGGGGCTGTGAAAGCTATGGCTACGATCGAGGCTCACCATAAGCCTAGGGGAACTAATACTGGTAATGATCCCATTCATTGCACAAGTAGCATCGCATAGACAAGGTAGGCTAGTAGTCGTGTCGACGCTCTGAGTTGGTCCTGCTGGGGGTCTCTCTACTCTATGCGACCCAAATGGTCGAGCTGAGCCGGTGCCAATGCTATTCCTAAAGAAGTCGCTGGAGATGAGCGAGCATTGCTTGAAAATGCTGAAGCTGAAGGATGAAACTGCATGGCTGATCTCTGCTGCTGAAATAGTCGCCGAATCGATTCGAATGACCGTTGTGGTGTGTGTACCGCTCCAAACAAACTCCCAAAATATCTCTCTATGATATCCGCAAACTTCTCCGCTACATCAATAGCCTCGGAGATGGAAGTGAGACATAGTCTGACCAACTTGTCATGCACCTGTTTGCGCATATATCTGATGAACTTCTCCGGATTCTCATCTGAAAAAGCAATGGTTGCTGGTGTGTGTCATGATAGCTCGGTGTAGTGAACAAAGTACTATCTAGCTGTCATTCACCCCTATTGAAGATCTGCGAATAGTCGGCATTGGGACTCCTTCCATTTCACAGAAAAGAAGTGGGATTTGAACCTCGTCTCGAAATCATCTCATGTGGGCTCGCGTCCCATCTCAGAAATGGTTGCTTCCTACCATCTCTCGGCGAGTGATGCCAGTGAATACTCCATAAAAGATAACCACACGTCTCATGGTGTGTGAATCATCCAAAGTACCTTCATCACCCTTTTCAATCACTGCTCAGCCTCATTTGATGACTTGGTCTTGTTGACCTCGCATGGCAGTCTGCTGCTACTGGAGGTCGGTGAGGACGGCTAGTATGCGCTCTAAACGATCCGCCATCTCCCAGCCATCTCTGAACGTCATGGTTCTGTATGAGAACCAATATTATTAATCATAATAATTGATATTAATTGACATTCTAAATGTCTTTTTCTCTTCTTGGGATACTATATGAAAATTAATTGCAATTGGTGACATATTTGGTTATATAATTTGAATGTCATCTTTCTAAATGTGTTTTTCATGCTTTGAAAGTTTTGGGGTGATTAACATGATATTAACCGACATTCTAAATCTTTCTAACTCGGACTTGCGACAAGTCAGAGGACTGTCGCTATCCGAGAACTTAATGCTATCGAAATCGTAATACTATGAATGTGTGCAGCAGGATACCACTGCTCTGATACAATTATGTGATACCCATGGATCCATTTTACCCGTATACATAACATTCGCAATATTTTATTTGCAATTGATTACATTTGGTTACCTGAAAGTGAGGAAACTTTTTTCATGATTCAAATGATATTCACAATAATGATAAACAAACCACAGAAACAACTATATGTCATCAGTTCTTACTGTATTAATTTTCATATGCAGTTACATGTGACATAAGAAACTAGATATTTGTACATGTATCCCAAAATATAGAAAAGAAAGAAAAAATGCATTATCCTATACAAAAACTATAACATGTGTACCGTCGAAAGTAACTGCGGAAGCTCAGGATCCAGCTATTAATCTACTGAGTCGCAGGCGCCTTGCGTGCCATTCATGTTGGGAACAAGAGAAATGTCAACAAAAGTTGAATACAATCAAATTTATTAAAAATAAAATAGATATTTCAATGGTTTCAAAAAGAAGCAAGTAGATGGGATTTAACATTTAAATTTAACAAGCTGCTTATGTGGAAATTGATTTTCAAGTTATACTGTATGTGAATCCCATGTTCACCCATCACCTCTTAACTTTCCATATATAACATTTCCATTTATTGATTATATGATCCATATGTAGGTTACCATCTTTCTATCACTTATAATGCATGTTGATGGATCTTGGGATTTTAGATGATGAGTCCCTAATCTGATCTTTGTCTATGCCAAGTGGATAGTCTATGGTCTTAGTTTGATTGTGACCTCACACTATTAATCTAAGGCATGAAGAATGCCCTAGGGTTGGGGTCCTCCGTAGGCATGAAGTGAAGTGTAATGCATACAGACTAAGTTACGAACACGTCCCCTAGCTTCACCTAATATTTGTAGTAGTAGTTCTAAATTTGGATTAAATGTCGATGATTAATGATTGATGATTTCTATCTTACGATCTTTTCCTTACCAGGACCTAATGGCAGAATAGTAAACAACCTTAAGAACATTAGCAAACTCAACTGTAACCAAACTCAACTGTAGCCTAGCTCAACTGTAACCAACTCAACTGTATCAACCTCAACTCCAACTGACAATGATCTTTTCCTCGCCAAAACCTAATGGCGGAACAATAACCAGAACTTAAGCGATGAGGAAGCCTCCTAAGAGACTCTTCCGTCTCGCCCTCCTAGTGGAAGCGCAGTCGAGGAGAGGGCTACGCACACTCCAAAACTACTCCTCTGAGACGAGTGGGAGAGACTTTCCAAACTAAGTCACTCTAAAATCGATTCGATCGATACATGCAAAAAGAGCTCGAAAAATAAAATCAAGGGTCCTCCAGCCTAGGTACCCTACTGAAACAGGACCAGCAGAACTAGTGAAAAACCTAGCTCCTAACAAAGCGAGAAAAACACTGCGAGCAAGCGTAAAAACTGTACAAAGGACTAGGATCCTAGACCCACACACTTGGTTGTCGCTGCCCTAACCGGACTTCTTATCTTCCGCACAGTTGAGGGTCACCGCACCCTCGCACAGTCAGGTGTAAGGTTCACCGTGACTGGCACTATTAACTGTTATAACTGATTCACCATCATTTTCACTTTCTCGACTACTCATTTCTTTCTCAATCTTTTATTTGGTTGACTATACAGATCTAGGTCTTGTGTCCATAATTTTATCAATAGTAATCTATTTTAGTAGATGATACTCAATGATAAATTGATTGAGGACTAATAGTCATAATGATCGTAGGAAATCATTTGTTGACTTTATAAGAGAAGGGTATTAATTATCTTATATGTGTATTTCAAAACTCTTTAATAAGGTCAAGAGATTAGAAGATGTTCATTGGATCTGGATCTAAGTTCAAATTGATGCAAGATTTCCCAGTTCTTCTGATATTTAAATCGTGAGAGTTAGAGCTACTCATTAGATCTGACTTAGTTCAATTCTATACAATTTTCAAATCTTTTAAATTTTTAAATCATGAACTTAATAGCTAAAAAAGTGATCTTAAATTGGGTCTAAATTTCATGTTAATCACCCCCAAAACTTTCAAAGTATGAAAACTGGAATGATTGTAGGTCTAATCTTAGGTATAATTGCATGCTAATTACCTAGATAGATTAACAACCTGCATTATCCTTCAATAAGCCTGAGTCAGAATGCAAATCAAATCTATGAACTATGGAACTTGTCCCTTTCATTTATCACCTATTTATGAAGAATTAAAATATATTAATGTGCAAACTACACAATTAAGGTCAGTTTATGCCCAATAGATAATGGAACTTCCAAGGATTTCCATCATAGAAGTACTGAGACGTTAATTAAGAAACAAACATAGTCACCCAATTAATATGATAATGTGACTAATCAGTAATTATGTAATAACTAGGCACCCAACCGTGAATAATAAATAGATGTATACTAACACTTTAGCACATTGTGAGGAGTTTGGATATATATATATATATATATATATATATATATATATATATATGAGGTTAATGGGGCTGCCCCCGCACCATTTTCGGCGCTTTTTATATATTTTTTCAAAAAATGTCGCCATGTATATTCATCCCTATATCCCTCCTACATGCCATTCGAATTTCGTCGGAAACAGAGACTCCTACGACCTCCATCTAGACAATCATTTTTTAACGGTAACAGGATTTTTTAAATCGACACCATCAAGATGGAGGCCGTAGGAGTCTCTGTTTCTGACGAAATTTGAATGGCATGTAGGAGGGATATAGGGATGAATATACATGGTTTTATTTTTCAAAAAAATAAAAAATAAAAAAACGCCCGAAATATGGGGCGGGGCAGCCATGTTGGCTGCCCCCAGGGGACAGCCCCATTAGATCCTATATATATATAGGAAAAAATGGGGTTGCCCCCAGGGGGCAGCCAACATGGCTGCCCCCGCCCCATTTTTCGTCAAATTTTTTTATTTTTTTATTAATATCATCATGTATATTCATCCCTATATCCCTCCTATATGTCATTCAAATTTCGTCAGAAACAGAGACTCCTACGGCCTCCATCGAGATGATGTCAATTTAAAAAACTTTGTTACCGTTAAAAAAATGATTGTCTGGATGGAGGCCGCATGAGTTTCTGTTTCTGACGAAATTCGAATGTTATATAGGAGAGATATAGGGATGAATATACATGGTGATATTTTTCAAAAAAAAATAAAAAAATTACCAAAATAGGGTGGGGGCAGCCATATATGATCCATATATATATATATATGCATCCGTAAGATGACAATGAAAAATGTACCGTTTTAAATAAATTTTCATTCTTTTATTGATGTGATAGGTGAATAGATACCACTCTATTCTGCTCTAAATCTTTCCATTTTTCAAGGAGAAAAAAACTTTTCCACATATATATATACATATTTTGAGAAAAAAACTTTTTGAAGGAGAAAACATTTTGCGAAAAATGGGATGGGGGCAGCCATATTGGGGCAGCCCCATTCCCCCCATATATATATATATATATATATATATAGAAAGATTTCATCTTGAATTGATGTGACACCTTTACATGATTATGGAAATGTTTCATCTTAGGCCGTGGGATGAGGAGTGTACGAAGGAGATTGAAACCACTATGTAGTTTTCGTTCCAACTAACATTCCTATAATGTGGGATGGTTAAATTAATGCTAAATAATAGTATTACACGTCATTGAACATTCTATATTTAGGAATATGTAGATTTAAGTACACAACATTACAGAAAGATTTGATTGAATAAAGCACCGCATTTTGAAATATCTGTTATGAAAATACAATTGATTGAGATATTTTACATTTACATGTCATATTTTACAAAATCGTCTCTACTGATGATTGAGAAAAAAACTCTAAATACGTTGACATTTTGTGTTTATTCAATTGAATTTTACACATATTAAGTTTCATAAATTAGAGGTTGGTTACGTAATAAAATAATAAAGTGATCAACACATTGCAAACTCTCTTATACGCATATACGAAATGAGAATTTTATATAAAAGAAATGAGAATATGAATATACACAATATAGATTTATTTTACACATATAAGCACAATTTTACATATTTGATTTATATTTTACAACGATATTATGACAATTTGCGCAAAATAATGCCAAGTTGACAATGGATTTACCAACAATTATCGTATTTTACGTAAACAATATCTATTTTACAAAAAGATACTATACTTTAGTAAATTCTATTTCAATTAAGATATGTATGTTATGTCTACAATGGATGTATTTAAATTCTCAGATTCTTGAGATGAGATATATTTATAATTTTATACAATAAATTACAACGTCACACTTTTTTACATCAAATGAAGGTATTTTACTGAGATATTATGACATTTTGCACTATCTTATTGACAAGTTGCCTTCTAATTTACATTACTGGATTATATTTTACAAAAGCAACTTATCTTTTACAACATTATCCTATATTTTACCAATTACTAGTTCACTTGGACTGAGGTTTTTAATTCTACAATTGATGTATTCTATTTCACTATTTCAGGAAGTTTGATATAATTACAATTTTTAACAATATATTACAACTACTTCATTTAATTTATAACAAAATATCGTATTTTACAAATGTATTATAACATTTTGTATCTATGCAAATGGTAATTTGATGATTACTTTAAATAAATTCATTGTATTTTACAATAATATGCTGTATTTTACAAAAATGTGTACTTTACTAAATGATGAATAAATATTCGTTACTGATTTTATGTCTAACACTGATAAGTACAAATAAAATGACAACATATCCGATGTATCAACTCTTATGTTGATATTAGTCTTATATTGCATTTTAAAATTTTCATTTAGTATTTTTTCGAACTTTCATGAAAGAATATAACCAGTGATATATATACATGGATTGTTTTACGGATTAAATAAATTCTATTAACGATTTTATATATTTGAGGAAAAAATTGCTGAAGACTGAGATGGCAAATGCTTTGAAGATTTTCTCGAGAGAAAAAAGTAGCATACACATTTCTCAATCAAAGAAACAAAATCTGAAAGCAAATATAGCTATTGGAAACTAAAAAGATGCAGCAATATTGATGAAAACAGATACAGGAATTTAGAAGAATTGATAATAAGAACAAGAATAAACATATTATACAGTTGATGATAAAATACCAACCTGGTTAGACATAGCGATGAGATCGTAGTAATGCCTTTGAAATGGATACAATCGCTAATAATGTTTGAAGCACAATGAAAAAAAAGGGAAATGATGTTTTCGAGTAATAATTAATTATCAAATAAATGACAATTCATTAATTAAGCTAATTCAATTTGTAATTTAAAATTTTAAATTCTTTCTAATTTTAGGTAAAAACGGAAACAAGCTCTTACTTATTAGAGATGAATACGAAATTGTGGATAACCCAAAAATCGAGATCTTTAAATTAATAAAATAGAATTTTAGGAAAGTAAAAAAAATGAAGTATATTCATATAATAATATTACGTAATACCTAATTTGAAATTAAACGAGAAGAGAGGTCCGCATATAGGAGACGACGACGAAGAAGGCGCTCTTCTAGACAAACGATTGAGGAGAGAGTCTGCAGTCGCAATAGCACTTTCTAAGGAGGAAGAAGGATAGCCGGCGACGATGGAGGAGATGCAGCCGAACTTGGTTGAAACCATACGAGAACATGAAGACGATTTTGACCAGTACAATGAAGGTACATTGTTAGAACTCCAGATCCATTGTCCGAAACCAAATTACAAAAGTAAGTAAAATTTCAAAGGAAAAAGAATTCTTTATCATTTTTTATAAAGTATATCTCTGCTAAATGGTATGAACAGAAGGAACACTCCTTCCAGTTAGCAAAACAAAAGAGGTTGACATTGAGAAGGATCCTCTGAAGGTTGAAGATGATTTTGGAAGTATGAAAATTAATGTTTATTTAAATATAAATTATGTTTTTATTTTATATGAATATACTCATGACTCATTGCAACCACAAAAATGATTTTTTGTGACTCTACTTCTAAGCAAAGGCTATGTACAACACAGATGTTACATTGAATATTTTGTTCATTTCATTGATAACCATAGACCCACGCCCAAACAACAAGCACTTTTGACAAAGACTGCTTTTGGGAAGCTAATCAACATTGGACATGTTGAAATCCAATGAAAAAACCTACAATGGTTTGTTGAACAGTACCAAGGAGGGAGAAATTTCAGATTTGGAAATAAGGTGGTGAGTTTCAGTGATGAAGAGGTTGGAGCAATATTGGGCCTACCTAGCTCTTGTTTCTCAATCACAGTAAGAGGTAGACACCTTCAATGGAAATCATTTATATCACACAAACTGTTTGAAGAAGGAATGGTTTTCAATAGGAAGAAGTTAAACAACATTCTTGAGGATTATTACAATAGAGATGATGACAACTCGATCTCTATTTATGTTACATGCTTGATACTTTTGATGTTTGACACATTCCTTTTCCTAGACAGTTCTTATTCTTTTCCGAAAGATTTGTTACACTACGTAGAATCCCTCGAAGATACACGATTCTCTAACTGATCTGGTGATGTAGCAAGAATGATACTGTTCAACATGGATGACGTAGTAAGTAGAGTTCAAAAGAGAAGAGCCAGTTCATCAAGGGTAACACTGAGTTACCTTACAGAATGTGTTGCATGCTTATACATGAGTTCTTCGATATTAATTTTTTATTATATGATCACTAATAAGAATTACTAATAAAACAACTGAATCAGGTATGGATGATGGAGTACTGCTTCAAAGACCTTGTGGTGAGCAGAGATCTTAGACCACGGATCAGGAAGTGAACTGGTCCAATCAAAGGGGTTTCCAGATCATTGGTTTCAATCAGTTGTGAACAAGTAAGCATTGTTAATATGATATATGATATACTAGATGTCTCATAATTTCAATATTTAACTAATAAATGATCTTCTTTTTATAGATATTACCTGCTTTGCAACTACAAAAAAATGAAATAGTAAAGATAGGAGCAGACGAGTATGTTTTTCCGTTTGAGAAGTTTACCATGAGTGGTTTTATGTTGAGAAGGCCAGAAATTGTGATAATAAACCCCATCCTAGTACCACAAGATGTTTTCACCAAGAAGGGAAAGTAAAAGATAGAAGAATTGTGTGACAAAAAAACAGTTGCTTGTGTTTCACTTGCAGACGTCGTAATAAAAAAGAAACAAAAAAATGTATGTGTGAAGCATTTTCCTGTGAGATAGAGGAGCTGAAGGAGAAAATTAAAGAAATAAGTGAAAAGTATACAAAAAAAGATGCAGAACACATCAGAATAAATTTTGAAATGAAGAATGAGAATGAGAAATTGAGATCTGAGATTCTGGAGCTGCAGGAAAAATTAAAAAAGTTTCATGATCATGATTACATTAGAGAAGAAATCTGTAAATGTTGTTGAAGGTGACGTTGATAACAATAATCCAGACATGCTTGCACCGACACGCAATGTAGCTGATGTGAAAGAAGGAGACTTGAAACATAATGACTCAGATATTGGTGAAAAACTTGAGAATTTAATTTTAGAAATCTGTGATGAAGATTCACTGCAGCAATCCAAAGATACGAGAAAAAAAATTCAGCTATGAACATTGGCATGCCTTCGTTTACATTGGTGACATTGCACATTCAGATAATGTGCAAATAGAGGCTACAACCAAGAAAAGAAAAAGGGAAAAAGTCACAGTTCAACAAAGCTCAATAATTAAAAGATTGAAACAGAGAAGAGAAGCCAAAAAATCTTTACAAGAATCAATGAAGCAATGGAAAGAAGAGCATGAAACACAAGAGGATGACACAACCAGTGAGGTAAGCCATAGAATATAAAATAACTTATTTTGTATACATTGAATGCATATGACGTAGAATAGAGATTTTTAATACTGCACACAAAACTTTATATATTCTTTATGATTATGATAGTAATTGTTTCTAACATTGTTTGTAATTGATTGAATAAGAATCAATATCTATGCGATCTCGTAACCAATTTCATTGGTTACGAGAAAGTATCAGAACAAACGAAGAAAACAATTCAAGAATTTCTTCGTGATCCTGCAGACAAGTAAGTATTTTAAACAAATTTCAACATTTACATTTAAATATCTTTAACTTAAAGGGGATAATATTAATGAAAGATTATTCGTAAGATTGAATACCACATGCTTTACTCCGGAGAATCGGAGTTGTAAAGGGAGAGAAATTCATAACTTTTTGTACGAAAGAATGATCGAGGATTCGGTACGTCTATATATATTACTTTTTTAAATTTCTTTATGTATAAATTGTTTTTGATATTACATATAATCGACATGTTTATGGACGTGCTACAACATAAATACTGCACAACTAATGATCATGTCCCGTTTCTATTCACACCAATATTCCAAATGGTGAGATTCTAAATACTGATATAATTTTTTTAAAAAATATCTTTAATCACCATAATATAATATTCTTACTTAATTTTTCAGCAATATCTTGTGAATCTTGTGGTTATGCTACGGAAAACGAATTTGATAAGCTCGAGGAGCTATATAAAGAAGGAATACACATACCAGAGTTGGAGAAAATTTTCACGGTTATTCACATAAGAAACCATTGGCACCTTCTTGTGACTGATTTTTCATCAAGAAAGTTCCTTTCTTATAATTCTATGAAAGGAACAAAATTCCATAAAAAAGATGTATTGAAATGGGTATGACATAATAAAAATTTACATTTTATTAAATGCTTTAGTTTAGTGTTAATATTATTCTTTTTAAATTACATCTCAGCATGGCTGGATTTCGGAGTACTTCATGGACAACATTCCAGATGAATGCCTTGCAAGTTGGGAAACCATATACGTGCAAGATTGCCCGCAGCAACCTTCGCAAAGTCTGGACTGTGCTGTCTATGTCATGAAAATGATGGAGTACCTGTGCGAAGGGAGTGCGTTGGATTTCAACTACGATGACATTGACAGATTCAGAGCTGAAATAGCTTCCATATTGTTAACGTGCGGTCACATAGAGAACTCAGCGACACAGTGATAGAGGTGGCAGACATAATATAAACACATCTTAAAGTTTTTGGAGTTTAAATTAGAACTATGTATTGTTGCAATGTCTTAAACAGTGTTATGTTTCCATAGTTTCTGTTTAAACCTTCTTTAGAACGAAACACTTATTTTGAATATCATGATTATCCTATGTTTGCATTGACTATCTGGTTACATGTTGTAGTCAATATATACATGTTTGACAAGAAGACAAAGTATGTATTCTAATGGTCGATAACGAACGTGGTTTTCTGGTTACAAGTGTGTTTTCCAAAGGTCAAAAATCTTCTTCTACTTTAATGATTGACAATCCAATGATTACTGTATGTTTGTTATTAAGCTTGCTGATTTAGACTTCTTCTTCCAAATCCAAGCATAATTTTTTATGAAAATTATGATAAGGAAGTGTAAAATATTGAATAAATTTGTAATTCTATACAAAAGAATGTAAATTATTGTAAGTAACTGTAATATAATGCATGCACACGTAAATTGAATATCACCACTTTAATTTAAAAGTATCGATATGTACCTGTACAATGATTAATATACAATACAAATTATATTACCTTAGATTTTGTACAATAATGACTTATATTAGCAAATATATGAAAACTATTATAGAATGATAATACAAGTTGTATGAAACTGAACTTATAAGACTGAAAGTTCATTTTGTACGTTACAGTTTCACATAACAATAAAGCACTGAAGTACTATGTATTATTGTATGTTACGAGTTCAAATAGCAAACTTATGAACTTCCACAAAGAAAATGACACCGATAACCTTTACATAAAATATAGGCAGCCATGTCTCTATTGTAAATTAATGGAAATTTATGTAAATCATCAAAAATATGTAAATTATTGATAATATATGTAAATTAGTGCATCTATTTGTAAAAAGTATAGCTCCACATTAAAGTAGGAGTACTACGTAACTTAAACTACAATAAGAATACATATTACATGGCTCTTGTACAAGAATGAATCATAATCGCAAAACTCTTAAAGGTATTATTGAATGATAATATAAGTTGTAGGATTTAAGATTGTTGACAATGAAAAAATTATTATAGGAAAAATATGATAAAGAAATTTAAAATATTGAGTGAATATGTATTGTATTACACAGAGATGTAAAATATTGAATATATTTGTAAAATATCGCACATATTTGTAAATTATATATCTGGAATATAAAATAAAACTACTGTGTATGCTTAGCAGATATTACCGACTACAAAATATACAGAAAGAATTCATATAAATAATATGCATTAAGGACTCTTATTAGCAAATATGTGAACGGTATTATTGTGAAATATGATATAAATTGTATGGTTAAATACGCGGATATGTCTGCTTTTATGTTAATAATGGGCACATGTCTTAGGATTGTTGATAAAAAATATTTAATAATATAATATTGAAATGTGTTACAGAAATATGTGAAATTTTATATCAAAGCCCTAATAAACAGTTAATAAGGCCTAGTATACATTACGTATACTAAGAATGAAAGACAAGTATAATTAAACAGTAAAAACCCTGATAAACAGAATCATTAAACAAGTATTAAATGAATGACACATATATCCAAATAATATGATTTTGAACTAATATGACTGAAAGCTCATGTTGAACATTGAACATTAACATCACAAAAAAAGACGAAGCTGAAATAATCTCTGTTATGATTTCACTAAGGGATACATCTGAACTTAAACAATAAAAAGAACACAATGTTTGTATTCTATAATAACTGAACAAAGCACGACAAGCAAAAGAAATACATTAAATATAAAAATTCAAAGACTGATAAGCAGCTAAACGTCAAAGCTCGATTGCCGGCAAGAAACTTTCCGTAAATTGCAATCCTGCAAAAAAAAGATAATAATTTGAATATAATAAGCAACATTTAATTGTTTTATATGAAATGTAAAAAATGTTACATCGAAATAAAAAAATATATACTCTTACATTAAAAGAATTTGATCAATTCATGCTAATGTCGGTTGTCCTCACCTTCATAATAAAGCACAAGGATTAATGAACTAAAAATAGAAATTAATAAGTAAAGAATGTTAAAAATTTACCATGATTCACCGATTTATTATTAGGACAGTTTCTACAATCGTGTCCAACATTGTATTTGAGGCAAGATTTGCATTGTCAACCTCTATTTCTTCTCATTTCAGATTCCGATTAATACGATTGCCAACGCCCTTAGGTTTACCACCGCGACCGCTTCCTTTCATTCTCGCAACATTTGGTTCTTTAACAGCTGGTTCAGTAATCATATCTGGATCATTTGTATTGTTCCCGATTGTAAAGCTCGAAGAAGGTTTGTTACTTATCATAAGATCAATATTGCTACATAAATTGCTTAATATTTCTTTAGCAAATAAGAATATGTCATCATCCTGTTCGACTGAAGCTGAAATAATATGCGAACACAATTGATTCAGCTGAGACAACCTTTCTTGGTGTGCAACTTTCACATAAATAGGGCAATTTCCTGATTTTTTAATGGTTCTTGTCCACCTTTTCAATATATATTCATCATTCAGAAGCTCCACATTCTGTATCTTCAAAACTGCAAGTATGTGCCTACATGGATATCCAAAGAATTGCATATTCTTGCATTCACAAGCAAGAAAATCGCTTTCCATAGATGAAGAAACACATAATTCTTCCTCGGGTTTCTCAATATATGACACAAAATATAGACAGTAATCCAGAGAGTTCGAATGAGTTCGAACATTAAGTTCCTTCACTTCGTTCAGTTCAAATCGAAATTTGTAAAATATGAACTTGGTGTATATACGAACCATCTGTACCTCCATCTTCCATTTGAAATTTGATTTTGGAGTGTATACTTAACCAATGTTATCCATGTCATTCTCTCTTTCCCTGCGTCGTTTAATTGCACTTTGAAATCTACAGACAAATTCTAGCAAAGAGTTCTGTTTAGTGATGTGGTGTTGCAAAAATGCATTCATACTTTCAATCCTCTGTGTACTGCGCTGACCAGCCCAAAAATAATCCTTAAGATATAAACTAATCCATTTATATCTGATGCTATATTTCTCATTCAACCAGACATTAGATGTTAAATCATATTGATCAATAATCTTGCACCAGCTTTGCTCAAATTCACTTATAGTTATACTTTTCCATACAACTATGGAAAACACTGAAAGGACTTCATTTATATCTTTAATCTTTCCAAGCTTACTTTAAGCTTGGTCATTATATGCCAAGTGCAGAATTTATGAACAGTATGTGGAAAACGTATCCTAACAGCCGCACAAATTACCGGATCTTTGTCTGTGATTATAGAAATTGGATGTTTACTCATTACTTCTAGAAATCTCTCAAATAACCACGAGAATGACTCGATTGTCTCTCTGCTCATGAATGAATTTCCAAATAAAATTGTATAACCATGATGGTTAACACCACAAAAAGATCCAAAGACCAGATTGTATTCATTGGTCCTATATGTTGTGTCGAATGATATTGTATCACCGAATAATTTGTAATCTTCAATAGAGGCTCTATCAATCCATATACACCGAGTAAGTCTGTTATCATCATCGGTTGTGTAAGCATAGTAAAAATCAGGAGTATTGGCCTTACAACTTTCGAAATGTTCAATTAGAAGGTGAACATCCATCCCAATGTGTTGTTTTTTCTCTTTTCTGTTTAAGTTGTAAATATCTCGAACAATACTACCAACTTGACCGCTAGACATGTTTATGAACGCTGACTGCTTGGATACAGGTATGTTCACATCATTCATTAACTTCACAAGCATTTTTATGGCTTTTGAAAAACGTCTATTTGGTCTGAGGTATCTGCGTTTAGATGGAGAAATGAGATTGTGATTGTGTTCTGCTTCAAAATTTGATACAAATTAATCCTTGAGATCAGGCCTAAAAGAAACTGACATGAAAGCTTTGCACCCAGTCCGTGATAAGCCAACACGATGCTCCTCCTTGTAAAAAATACAATCATCGCTCTCATCACTTCTTGCATTGTCCACTGTCAGTG
Source organism: Ottelia alismoides (assembly GCA_037367405.1). Lineage (NCBI taxonomy): Eukaryota > Viridiplantae > Streptophyta > Magnoliopsida > Alismatales > Hydrocharitaceae > Ottelia > Ottelia alismoides. Next base: position 72,279 of record JAZKJV010004173.1, on the reverse strand, counting down.
TTTTATCTGTATTTCTAGGAAACCCCTCTTTCCAGCAAACAAATGATTTAAAGATAATTATCCTTTCCTTGGAAACCTTATCTTTACCAACCCTTGAGCTTGCTTTCCTAACATTAAATCCAATCTCTGTTGCATATGTCTCATAAAATTTATATGCATCTTGAATAGATATAAATGTTTGGCCTATATGAGGTGTAATAACATTGACAGTGCCATTGATTGAGTAGTCGCAACCTGAAGGAATTTTTAGAATTTGAGATGTATTAACAAGAAGGAATCATAATAGCAGTATGTATTAAATTATAGAGAATATATGTAAAATACTGCAAATATATGTAAATTGTTTAGCTCCACTTTAATTAGAAGTACTATGACACTTAAAATACAATATGTATACATATTACATAGCTCTTATTCAAGAAGGATTCATATTAGCAAATCTCTGAAAAGGTATTATTGAATGGTAATATAGGTTCTATGATTTAAGATTGTTGATAGTGGAAAAATTATTATAGGTAAAATATGATAATGAAATTGGAATTATTGATGGAATATGTAAATTAGTATATAGGGATGTAAAATAATGAAAATAATTGTAAAATGATGCACCTATGTGTAAATTATCAAAATATGGACTCATATTAGCAAATATCTGGGCGGTATTACATCATATCCTACAAGGGATATGATGCTTTCGTCTCTATGTGGCATCCATAATATCTAGCAGTCAGATTAAGTATTTTCGAATATAGCATAAATACAATATAAGATCTGTTGTATTAAGGTGTGAGTTAAAAAAATGAAAATTGGAAATGTAAAATGAGTTTCAATGATGTAAACTATAGTTCATGAATGTAAAATAAGGTACTCTAACACAAAATATATAGAGTTTGCGCAAAAAATATCATCCAAGAGCATTCTTCTATAAGCGGTGAATGTATATTAATAGATTCCCTGAGTGTGTAATCAGAGCCAGGTATTAACATTAATTAAAAAGATATAATGTAGTATGTGGCCCAAGTTTTAAATGAAATGTGAATTTGAAATATGGTTATTACTAGTAATATAGTTTCTGTTCTAGTAGAATAGACATGTATTTTTCCAAAATCATATAAATGAACAAGGGCTATGATGCTTTGAAACATCTTTGCCATTCAGAATACCTGGTTGATGCGAATTATCATCATTTCGTTCCACCACTCCAATAACTTCACCATCTCCGTCAAATAACTGGACGAAATTAATATATTAATACCAAAAATGTCATACAAAATAAAAAATACAAATACCTAATACGATTTCTATTAAAGAACCAGTTCATCTTTCAACGAAAATTAGTATAGTTCTCAGAAGTTACAAACAAAACAGATGAATAAAAAATAGAAAAACTATATTTACCTGTGGAATATCTCTGTTAAATGTGCAATATGCTCTTTCGTCGAATTCCATTGAATATCATGGTGTTTGATAAGAAATATTTGAATAAGAACTAGAGATATGTCAACAAGTTCTGGATAGTAGGGAAAATGGAATGTTAATGACAAATCCACATTTTTGGAAGAAAGGGAATTTACTTCGAAAATACCTAATCCGCTGAAAAAGTGGAATTCAATTTATTTACGTAGATTGTTGTCATTGATAGATTATGGTAATTTCCTATAAATAGAAATTTCTTATTAGAGTCTTAGTGGTTTTGACTCTCGGATGGTGGTTTTTACTCAGGCCGTAGATTGTAATCTGACGGGTATTATGAGATGTCGCACAGTGGTTGAAATGAGGCTCCACCTCAATTCAAGTTTTTCTATATATATATATATATGGGAAAAATGGAGGGAAGATGGCTGCTCCCACCCCATTTTTCGCAATTTTTTTTGGAAAAATATCACCATGTATATTCATCCATATATCTTTCATATATGTCATTCGAATTTCGTCAAAAACAAAGACTCCTACGGCCTCTATCCAGACGTCATTTTTTTAATGGTCGCATGATTTTTTAAATCGACTATGTCTGGATGGAGACCGTAGGAGTCTCTGTTTCTGACGAAATTCGAATGACATATAGGAGGGATATAGGGATGAATATACATGACGATATTTTTCAAAAAAAATAAAAATTTTTTCCCAAAAATGGGACGGGGCAGCCATGTTGGCTGCCCCAGAGGGCAGCCCCATCAACCCCTATATATATATATATATATATGAGGTTAATGGGGCTGCCCCCTTGGGGCAGCGAACATGGATGCCCCCGCGTCGTTTTCGGTATTTTTTTATTTTTTTTTAAAATCGCCATGTATATTCATCCCTATATCCCTCCTATATGCCATTTGAAAAAAAATGTAACTACTGATGTTCGAAAAAAAGCTTAAATCTGACGGGTTGAGTTTTTTGTGTAGTTGTATTTTATGCGCAGTTATATTTCCTAATGTATAGGGTGCTTACATGATAAACTAATTAATTAATTTACGTGTGGGAAACTTTCCTATAATGAATGATTTTTTGTTACAACTAAATTTCCTAATAAATCGGATAAGATTAATTATGAACAAGCTAAATATGGTAGACATCACATGCCGGTTATTTTTAGGAGGTATTAAATTTGTGATGTATTTCTAAAATTTTCAAATTAGAAAATACATGTAATGGTAAATGCCATATCCAAAAAATATAGGTCTAATCTTAGTTTTTTTCATAATACCTTATTTAATTATATTTAGTTTCATTTCAGCTGATATTCTGTGGGTGAAGTATTTGTATTGTGAGTTTTTATATAAAATCCGTTGTCTATTTTATAAAGTAAATGCGAATTTTGTAAAATGAAATGCTAATATCTCATTTCATTTTCAACCAACATTCCGTGAAGCAGTGTTTGTAAGCTGTGATTTTTTTTGTAAATTTTGTGATCTCTTTTGTAAACTGTTTACGATTTTTGTAAAACAAAATTCATGTTAACATTGTATAAATTATTTTTATTTTTTCAACCAACTTGTTTGTCCATATCGTGCATCCATCAAAATTTATTATCCATTTGTAAAGTTTGTGCGATTTTTGTAAAATCAACGTCTTCATTGTAAAATATGTATCTTGATCTGCAAAATAAAAGATCAGTTAGTAATTTATCCTATTTTCTTCAGAAAAAGTAAGTTAATTGATAAGATTGTAAAACACGACTATTGAAAGTAAAATGTATGAAGGAAACGTAACTGTAATGTATTCAAAAAGAAAATGATGGATTCTGAACAAAAAATCGAGATTACGACGGGGATACATACATTAAACAATAAATTAGATCTGAAAATAGATAAAATTAGTGCAAACCAATGATAATGAATATAAATTACATGCTTTTGTTTAATATATGATGCACGTAAATAATGAAGATTATTGCTTAAAAGTTGATTTAAAAAGTGTATTATCAGTAAGTATTTTCTAGCATATATTATTCAGAAAAGATCACATGTTAAAAAGTTACATGAATCATGGAATCTTAAAAGAAATCATGAATTAAAATCTTACCATAAACATGGAATTTGAGATTGAATATTTCAAAAACATATTCAACGTCACGTCATAAATCTTACCAGAAAAATAGAGGTGTATTTAGGAGAAATGAAGACTGGAGATATTGATTGAAAAATGAAATATATGACAAACAATGATCTTCGACCGACGATAATCGAAGATTGGATCAATATGGAATCAAAATAGAATGATAAAAAAATAGAACAAATCAAATCAAACTAACCTGGAACTTTTTTTAATGGATGAATAGAAAGAAAATGAAAAAAAGGACTAAGAATATACATCCTCCATGGACAACCATCTCATGTTGTTCCATGCACCATTGTCGTCATCGTCACGCTCGTCACCACCATTATCGCACGCCATCATCATCTCCACACAAAACCACCGCCTCCCGTCATATGTGTTGAGCGATTAATTTAGTAATTAATGGAGCATGATAATGATTAGACATGAAACAAGGGATCAAAATGAAAGAGAGAGAACATTTACTAAAAATGGCAAGCATATGCGGATGGGATGAGTGGTTTTTCCGTCACATGGTAGTTTTAATGAGAGCCATTGATCTTTATCGGAGGGCTGAAATGAGGTGCCGCACCGTAAATGTGGATATATATATATATATATATATATATATATATATGGTGCACTTGAATTGAGGTGGCACCTTTCCTTGATTATGGAAAGGTGCCATCTTAAGCCGTTGGATGATGAGTGTACGAATGAGATTGAAACCACTAGGTGATTTTCATGCCAACTACCATTCCTAATATGATGGTGGATTAAATTACTACTAATTTGGTAAATTACACGTCATTGATCATTCTATATTTAGGTATATATCGAGTGATGTACTGAATTTTCCAGAAATATCTGATGAAATAAATGTCCGCATTTTGAAATAACCGTTAACAATTTACAAACGATTGAGATATTTTACAATCTCGTGTTATAAATTACAAACACGTCACCACTGACATTCGCAAAAAAGTCCAAATCTGACGAAAATTTGTAGTTTTTGTGTAGATGTGTTTCCTAAAATATAGGGTGCTTTAATCATGTGCTAATAATCGATATACATATGGGAAAAAAATCCTAAAATGATGGGATTTTTATTACAACTATATTTCCTAATATACAGAGATTTTTGTGTAGCTGTGTTTCCCAAAATATAGGGTGCTTTGATAATGTGCTAATCAATTGATATACACGTGGTGAACATTCCTTTTGTAAATTGCATTTGAATTATTTTGAAAATAATCATCCAACATTCTGTGGAAGCAATGTTTGTAAAATATAACATTTTTTTTTATAAATTTCATAGTCTTTTTCTAAACTGAATTCGATTTATTTTGAAATTTTTTGTAGTCTGTTTTGAGAACATTCTGTTAGAGCAACATTTGTAAACTGTGATACTTTTTCATAAAATTTGTTTCTTTTTTGTAAAATCCGTGTGATTTTTTGTAAAATAAATTGCTTATTATTAATGTATAAATTATTTTATGTTCATCCAACGCATTTTTCATATAGTGGGTCCTCGAAGTTTGTCATCCATTGTAAAGTTTGTGTAGATTTTGTAAAATCCGCGCTGTCATTGTAACAATTATATGATAATATGCAAAATAAAAAGTCAATCAATAGTTTATCATTTATTCCAAAAAAGGATAACATGTAAAAATACATGCAGAATTGTAAATCAATGAATAAAAACGTAAATTACACAATCAATTATGTAAATTAGTAGATCAAAATGTAAAATATAATCCACAATCGATGGGATTTCACATCCCTTTAATATTTAATTCGCAGTCGATGGGATTTCAACTAATTTTATTTTTGAAAAATACATCATCTTTGAGCGAAAATATGACAATATGCACGACTTTTTATAATAAAAAAACATTTATTGATACTAGCATCCTTGGACATATTCTAACTGTAAAAAATATTTACATTCTTAATAAAAAATTTCTTTCTTTTAGGTGACATTTTCATTCTCATTCTACATATTTCAATCTATAAACACAATTCAGAAGAAAAAACATGAAAAGTGTGTATAACTCAAAAGAACGGAGGAACCCAAACTTACAAAATATTGAATAATCCAGAAAATATGATTGAACTCAAAAGAACAAAAAATGCGTTGAATATTCCAGAAAATATAATTGAATAAATGCTTGCATTTTGAAATACTTGTTATCAATTTACAAAAGATTGGTATATTTTACAATACGGTGATAACAAAATCGTAATCGCTGGTATTTGTAAAAAACACTCAATCATAACCACTAGTGAATCAGGAACGCTGATTCAAAAACAAAACAAATGAGAAACTTTGAAGATTGGATTGAGATGTAATCAAAATAAAAAAAAATTAAAATCCAAATAAAAAATAAAAGCAATCTAAAATACCCTGGACTTGATTTATAGATGAATAAAAAAAGAAAATTACTAAGAACGCACATCATCCTCTGTATCCAACCACCTCATGCTGTTGCATGCATCGTCGTCATCGTCGTCATGTACCGCCGACGCCATTGTCACACACCAGCATCATCTCCACGCACATCCATCGTCTCTACGTCGAGGAAAGACGAAGAACTTGAGGGAGAGCGAACCCCCGCCGAATATTGTTTTGGTAATTTCGAGTAATTGAGATGTTTATTATGGTGGATGATATATTTAGTAAATCAATTCGAGTAATTAATGAGCAAAGAGATAACATAGCAACTAATTAATTTCGTTTCTAAAAATAGCGAGTTGGAGGTTATTTGGATGGTGGTTTTGGTTTAATTTGGTGGTTTCATTTATGACCGTAGATCAAGATCCAACGGACTTTATGGAGTGCCGTATCATGATTGTGGTGAGATGCCACTTATGACGCCCCAAAAGAATCCTCGCACTCACTATTTGGTATAAGCATCCACATAGTAAGGATGGATATCGAACATTCCCTGGTTGACAAGTGATATCCTAAGTAAAGTCAAAGGTCTATGCAATATTGGCAAATCCGAGTCTCATCAAGATCAGGTAAATTACATTTAACCAGATCTGACAAACTCTGCAGTCTTAAATATGATTTGGACAGACTTCAACAATTAGATTTCCATTTGCATCTTTACTTATTCAAATTTCAACCACTCACCGATAAGATGTTGTAACATGTAAAGATATTCTCAACAAAAATGAAAAATCCGCAGTATACAAGACAACCTAAGTAGATTTATTAACAACTTAATTTTCTATCCTTAAATTTTCAAGAAATCAGGAGCAAAAGAATGAGTTTTGAATCATTCATGAAAGACATCAATAGAGGGTGATTGTACCTTGATATCCAAGTTTGGAGATCAAAATTGCATGCAGTAGCTTTTTGAATTCCCTTGGATTTGGGGCAGCAAGGAGATGCTGTTGCAGCAGCTTCTAGGTGAGGAAAATAGTAGCTTTGTCTGCTACAAGGCTCTAACAGTTGAGGAATTTTGAGTAGCAAAAAGGGGGGCTGCAACAGGGGCTCCAGCAGGTGTTTCCAGGAGCACCTGAGGCTCCAGGAGCTTAACTTGAATGGCCTAAATAGTTGCTGCAATGGGCAGCAGCTGATGCTTGGTTCTTGCAGTAGGGGAGATCTTCTAGCAAGGGGGTAAGGGGGAGGGGGATTGTACCCCTTGGATCTCCAACTTTTGGAGATCAAATGAACATGCAACAATAGTTCCAAGATCAACAACAACAGCAGCTTGATTGGACTATGAGGGATGGAACAAAGCTCCTCCAATTGCTGGGGTTGTAGCAGCAGCAGCTGCTGCTTTGAGAGCATCAGTAGCAAGGGCTATTTGGCGAATGATTACGTAGTTGCTGCACACGCACACGTACACGCTCCCACTCCTGCTCGGGAGATCAATTCGGATCTCGATCTTTTTTTTTTTACATTTTGTTCACATCCCCAACTTTTGTATGACTGCATGTCTGGGATTGCAATAATCCAAGCAATAAATTTAAAGGAGGGCACTGAGGAAAAAACTTGTACACGTGTGCACACTTCCTCTCTTGCTTCGAGTTCATGAGATCAATTTGGATCTCGATCTTTATTACAAACTTATTTAAGGTTTTTTTATTTTGATTTATTTTATTAATGATTTTCTTTTCTTTAAGAACATGTGCATGATTGCTCTGTTCGCCTCCCGAGCTCTTGCCTTACAAAAACCTAAGCAGGGTATTGATTCTCACATGTAAAATCAAAGACAGATATCTTCTTCCTCTGCCTTTATTCACTCCCTAATACCGGTTCTCCCGAGGCACTTCCGATGACGGTTGTAAGCGACGCACACTGTAAACAAGTGTTGATCCTCAAACATTGCGAGTTGCGTGCTAGAGCTCGTAAATCGATGCTATGGGAGGTGTTGTTTCTCTAAAGGGAGAGTTCCACCACAAACATTTCGATCAGGATAGTTATCAACTTTTTCCATTATGTTATTTTGTTACATGTCGCATTCTTTGTTTGATAATGTACTCTTCCTTTGTATATTCATTGTGCATTTTCTTAATCATTTCTATATGTTAATCTTAATAAAATTGATCATATAAGTGAAAATTTTGTATACGATTTTATATGCAAATCAAGTTCTAACATATTTATAGTCCTATGTTTTTGCAGAACAAATTTGAAACATATTTCATACATTATTATTAAAATGTCTGATTATATGTTTAGGTCTTCGTTGATATGTGGGGTATGCTAGTGAAATTCAATTGCCAAAAATTTTTAAAACTTGACAGCAACATATAAAGATATGGCTAATGATGGTTATGTTAGCCATGTTCTTGAATTTAGATTGTTCAACAGTTTTGGATAAACAATACAAATCTAGGTATTCAGAAAGTGTTTTTTAACATAAACGATTCATTGATTCGGAAAATAGATTATACAAGGGGAAGGGAATATAGGTGCAGTTCTATTATCCCTGGATTTCGTTGATTTTACAAAAGGAATCTAAACGATGAGCATGATCCACGTATTTACACGATCGACATTCCAAATGGATGAAGTTTGCACTTTGCATTCTCCTTTGACAGTCTTCTACATATCTCAGAATTCTCCAGTCCAGACTAGTCTGATTATTAATCTGATCAACAATTACTTTGCAATCTGAGATAATTTGTGTACCGTGAGTATCAAGATCACAACCCAATGATAAAGCAGAACAAATGGCCAAAATTTCGGCCTCTAAAGTTGATTAAGAGCTTATGATGAGTGCTTTTGCTTCAAAGAATTCTTGCTTAACATTTGAATATGACAACATGAGAGCTCATCGGAGAAGGTTGCATCCATTTCCATTGTAATTTCATATGTTTGGATTCCCAATTTCACTTTCTCGTGTAGAGTCTCGTGCCTTGAATTTTTATAGGAGGAGGAAGGTTGTAAAGGGAGATTTCATCAGTATTTATTGTGCTTGGAGCCTGGCCTTAAATTTCATATTGCACCTAGCCGTCCGAATTTTATGAATTACAGAACATACCGTCTTAAAAGCTACGGGAAGCGGACTCATCATCTGTAGAATTGACAATACAAATCTTAAAATGTCTGGCTGTAGAAAGTTCGAATGAATTCCTAGTCTGAACCACACTGCACTCGTAAAAGTACTTTCCACAAAAATGTATTGCACATCTTCCCTATGTTGGTTGAAGAAGTAACATTTGTCCTTGAAGTTTGGTATGCGCTTGGCCAGTAGGGAACCAAAAGGTACACTATTGTTGATAACTCGTCACATGAAAAGCTTTATCCCGGGATGTAGCTCCTTATGATGCCATATTAATCTGCACTTTGCAACATACTTAGTAGATAGTGCTCTTCCTCTATTTACTAGAGATTGGTAAGCTGATCTAATGGTAAGGATCTCCTTTGAATGCAACTTACAGATTAGTAGGTCCTGCACATGTAGATTGGTTTTGATCACCATAATTTGTTTAATTATATCAGGCGTGAACAAGGAACGAAACTTGTTGAGCTGCCAATTGCCGTGAACATCCAACTGGTTCTCTACCCTTGTTGATGTCTTCAGAAAGAAACCATGAGTAGGAATTAGCAGCGTAGAATCACCTATCCAGTTGTCCCACCAAATTTGCTTATTTTCCCATTAGTGACTAATCGTTTGACATTCTGAAATAAGAAATCTTTCCAGCCAACGAGGGCTTTCCATAAATGTGATTGATGTCTTTTTATGGAACCCCCATGAATCATCTATACAGCAATATCTCCCTTGAATAATCAGGGAACAGAGGCTGTGTGATTCGTTAAAGTATTCTCCAAATCAATTTCAGCAGAAGAGCTTGATTCATTTGCAAGGCTGTTCTAATTCCAATTCCCCCAAGGGGTTTGGAATGGCTATACATCTCCGAGAAGGTGGCAGTGCCTTTCTGGTGATTGATATTGTTGGAAAAGAAAAGAGCCCACCCATGTGTTTAGTACCACATGGGGGAGCGGTCACTATTGGGTCTGTCCGTGGGGCTATATAAGGAGCCCCACACCCCCTGTACTCATTGAGAACTTCAATAGAAGAAACGCCCAATTCAGGGGCTTCTCCCGTGGTTTCATCCCGCTCCTCTCGGAGTAGGGTTCCACGTTAAATCCCATTGTTCTTTGATGTTTATCTTTATTCCATGTTTTTGCTTCCGCTTCATATTTTTCTACATGGTATCAGAGCGGGTTCGATTCTTGAGGATTTGTTCTTTGTTTTGATTCGGGATTCAATTATCATAAAGTTCAGTTCCCGTTTTTTTTGAAGTTCGTCATCGACAAAAAAAATTGGATTCTTGAAGATTTGCAAGATTAATGTTCAAAGTGTGGCTTAGAGTTTTCTGAAACCCTAGAGTGTATCAGCAGCTTCCGGCTGGGCACATCGCAGGTCCAGGCGATATCCAGCGCAGGAGACGCTCCAGCACGCATATGGAGCACACCGCGGGAACCCTCCAGGCCGCAGACTGCATGAAGGTGGCATGGCCGAGCCCTTTAGCTTTCCAGGCGCACATCGATGCACGCACCTTCCATCGAGAGCGTCACCAGTGGCGCAGACCTGCGATGCGATCTCTCCTATCACGCGCGGTGGCACCATCTCCCACGGCATGTGCACCCTCCAGAAAACCCCCAGACGGCGAGAACCCTCCCTCCCTCCCTTTGCGCGAGGCAGCGACCACACCGTGCGCAATCTCCAAGCGCACGTAAAGACCCATGCGACGCGACCCAAAGCAAGGCGACGTACATCTCAGATCTCGTCACCGATCTTCCCCTTGGCGGAACCCTCAACCCTGTCGGCGCACCTTGCAACTCGCGCCGATTCAAAAGGCGCGCAGCCCGATCAACTCCATCAGATCCAGGAGGCGCGCAGCTCCAGGATCCCACAACCCCGGCGCGAGGCGGCGCCGCTCCACGCGCTGGCAACTCCACGCGTAGGCGCCTCCATTCAAGGCGCGAGGCGGCAACGCGCCCTCCATCGACTCCCTCGAGTGGCGGCGTACCTCCTTTCTCCCAGGCGGAACCCGATCCCCCTCCAATCGGCGGCGGCGGCGGCTGCAACCCCCAGATCTGGTCGCATCATTCCCATTTATTTCCCACAGGCGGCGGTGGCTATTCGAGAAATGAAAGGTTCCCAGGGAACTCTAGGGTTGTCTGTTAAAAAAAAGAGTGGGCTTATTTCAAGCCCAAGTGGGCCATTTAAAATTAAAAAAAGAAGAGGGAGCCCTAAGGGTTGCGGCAGTAAAAAAAAATGAATGAGGGGGGAAGTGTGACTTGGGCTCAAGTTGGGCCGATGAAAAAAAATTTGTTGTGTTTCGAAAGAAAAAAAAGGGCCGCGTACAAAAAAAAAGAAAGACGAAAAAAAACCGTACGCAGAAAATTTTGTTTGATGAAAAGCCGAGAAAAAAATTGTTGAGACGGCTAAGCAAAAAAAAGGAAAGAAAGAAAAAAAAAAGAAAAAAAATTTGTGTAAAAAAAATCTGAAAAAGGCGCGTACAAAATGAAAAAGCCGTACGCATAAAAAATGTGATTCATGTTTGCTTCTCCCAACTTGTCTTTATTTTCATTTTTCTCTCAAGTTTGGGAGAAAGGGGGAGTAAAAGCCATATGCATCCTACATCGTTGATTGACAGACCAAACACTCCGGATTTCACAGAATATCAAGCCATCTTCACTGTGCATCGATCTTCGTCGTGGTGTCTCTATCCTCGACATCGACTCCGCACTGGATTTGTTTTCTTCAAGGCACGACGGAGACAAAGTCCGGTGACCCGCAGGCACGACTGAGACAAAGATCTGGTGATCATGCAGGCACGACAGAGACAGTTCGGTGACCTTCCAGGCACGACAGAGATACGTTCCGGTGACCTGATATACCCGTCAGCAAGCGGGTTTGTCTACCAGTTGCGGATACATACGTTTATTGTGGTGATTTCAAGTGAAGATGTAATGATGTGTATTTTTTCTTTATTGTTGCAAGTTGCACCTGTCCCAGCTACCAACTTGAGGGGGAGTGTTGGAAAAGAAAAGAGCCCACCCATGTGTTTAGTACCACATGGGGGAGCGATCACTATTGGTTCTGTCCGTGGGGCTATATAAGGAGCCCCACACCTCCTGTACGCATTGAGAACTTCAATAGAAGAAACGCCCAATTCAGGGGCTTCTCCCGTGGTTTCATCCCGCTCCTCTCGGAGTAGGGTTCCACGTTAAATCCCGTTGTTCTTTGATGTTTATCTTTATTCCATGTTTTTGCTTCCGCTTCATATTTTTCTACAGATATCCCCATCAGAAATGTAGATTTGGTCGAGGTACGTCCTTTTCGCTTTGGCTGCGAGAGAACGAGAGAGAGAGAGGAAGATCGAGAGAGAGAGGGAGGGATATGAACTAGGGAGGGATGGGGGCTCCCGATCGGCGGAGTTCAGATGATGCCTTTCCCCTCCCTATGGGGAGGTTTTTATAGGGCGTATGCCCTCGCCACGTCCGCCCCAATCGAGTACGCCCATTGCGGTTATGGCCTCCGTGAGATCCGGCTCTCGCACAACCGTCGACGGCGGTTTTGACTACTCGGTCATTCCGCGCGAGAATCGTTCTAACATCTCTCACTTGATCGAAGAGGTCAAAACATATATGCTCCCACTATTCGTGTAGTATATACATGGAGATTTATCATGTGATGATATCTATGAAATATATTCCATAACTCAAATATTCCTGAGTCCCATTAAACCAACATGTTTAATGTATGTTCCTGCAGCTATTCCCTTGGTTAGGGAATCAACCAACATGTCACTGGTAGGTATGTAGGTTAATGTTATTTCTTGCTTTCCCACTATATCTTGTATATAGTGATATTGGATCTCAATGTGTTTTCCTTTGGAACTATTAGCCCCACTATTAATCAAGCTTATCGCAGCTTGATTGTCACAATACATTTCAAATTGGTCCTTTAACCAATTCGAGGCTTAGATTATCTAGGAAACTCCAAATCCATAGAGCATGAGTGGTGGCCATGCTACATGCAATGTACTCAGCCTCCTGTGTATGTCGAGATAGACAACCTTGTTTCTTGCTACCCCAAGAAACGGCTGCACCACCAAACATGAACAGGTAACCCGATGTGGATTTTCTATCATCCACATCCCCTTCGAGATCAGCATCGGAGTATCCTACCACCTCAAGCGATTCTGCTTGATACACAAGTTTCAGATGTACTGTTCCTTTTAGATATCGAAGAATCCTCTTTACAGCTTCCCAATGTGCTAGACCGTGATTGCTTTGATATCTACTGACTAAGCTTACTGGATAAGCTAAATCAGGTCGAGTACACATCATTGCATACATTAGACTTCCTACCTCTTGTGCATATGGTACATCTAAAGATCTCTGCCCCTTTCCGGGACACTGACTCTTGCTAAGTATCTTTCCCATCACAAGTGGTGTTGGAGCTGGAGTGCTATTCTGCATTCCAAATCTCCTTAATACAGTATGCAAATATCTTGCCTGACTAAGGCTCAATGTCCTTGAGTCCCTGTCTCTTGTTATTTGAATTCCAAGAACATAGGATGCTTTGCCCATGTCCTTAATCTCAAATTCATTGCTCAATTTCTGTTTGATTTCATTGAGCATTTGTATGTCATTACCTGCAAGCAAAATGTCATCTACATACAATGACATGATTGCAAACCTGCTCCCACTCTTCATGACATACTGATGAATCTCGTATTCATCATTCTAAAATTTGTCATTTAGGCTCTGTCCCCCATCATCCACTTGTAATTAATCATTAATAGAGCATTATTAGCATTCATACATGTGTGAATAATATCTTCATTTCATTGAAAATCCCCAGTGTAAATTAGCCCAAAAAACCGCTAACTTCTCACATTTTTAGTTAATTCATCCTAACTCTGATTGACCCAAAACCCGACCTCTATTATGTAGATATTACTAACCTTATCAAATAAAAAATACAAAAAAATTACTAACCCCAATAAGTGTCAAAAAATCCCAAAGTCAAATTTCACATCTGACAGACTAAAATGAGCATATCTCCCACATACAGTGTCCGATTTTGGTCTACTTACTTTTAAAGTACTCCATTTTCAAATACCTTCAAAACAAGACCAATTTCATAAAATTCGGAGCTCATATGTGAAAGTTGGATTTTGGGCCTCTTTTGCGCATTTTGACTTTTTGCTGTTTTTGACCTCAGTTTTTAGGACCTTAATTAACTCTTTTAATTTTATTTCTTTTTCATTTGTGTTCTTTGATGAAAGTTTTATTAAGCGACATAAAAATCCAAATCCAGATCAAAATTGAAATCAAAGAAACTGACCAAGTCAAAGCATCCGTTGCAAGTCTGTACAAAATTTGTGTGTTTCTTACTTTTATTTTATTTTCCCATTTTCTTATTTATTGAAAATCCAAACAAAATTAGATTAATGTGTAATTAATTTTATTGTGATTTATCATATTTTTTCTATAATTTTTGTCCTCTCTAAAACCATCAAAAAAATACAAAACTCCAAAAATCGGTTTTCTATACACATGGAGAACCGCCAAAAATACCACTTCTCACAGGTGACCTCTTTTGCTCCTGGGTCCTTCATGAAAGTTGTAGATCTCATCGAGACGAGCGACTTTCGTGAAGTAAATTTTTTGATCCGAGGTCTCCTTCTCCTTCTTCTCCACCCGTAAGTTGAATTTTTTTTTGGGGTGCCACGTGGCAGCTCCTGGGCGTGCCACATGGCACCCCCATTTCTTCTCACTCCAGCCAGACCTGGGTCACGTGCTTAGCACGTGACCATTGTCTTCTTCCCCAACGGCTCCAGCCGTCTGCCTCCTCCGCGCATAACACCCATGCGGCCATCAAAGCCGCCATGCGTGGCCATCATGCCACCTTCGCGTAACCGCCGCCCTCTTCCCTATAAAACCCAGCCCCCCTCACGCAGCTCCGATCATCCGCCATTTTTTGGAGCTAGACCCACCGACGCCTTGGTGACAGCAAGGCCAGGCATCTCCGGCGTGATCCAGCCACCTTCTGGTGAGCTGCTCCGAGCTACCTCGCTCGCGCCCACTCCGGCGGTCTCTAGTAGTCGCCTACACTTCCAGTTTTCATCCCTGTGCGCGCCTCCTCCCGCACCATTCAAGCCGGCCTTGCACAGGCCAGTAACCCATCTCCGCCATCAACATCACCGAGCACCCTCGATTTCACCACCCGTTTTGCTTCTAACTCTTGCAGGTCCCCCAACAGCTGCGCCGCCTCCGTTACCTCAACCACCGCACCTCGGCCTCACAGCAGCACCTCCTCCGCGTGTCCCAGCGCCTTCGTCGGTCGAGCAGCGCCTCCGCGCCTCGCCTCCACCGCACGAGGGTGCAACCCATCACCGAGCGGCGCCTCTGCCATCGCCTTGGCCGGTCTCGGCCACCGTTTCCGCCGTTCCCTCGCCCTCCGATCGGCCTCCGCCGCGCCTCGTGCGGAGCAAGGCCGCCGCCTCCGTCACCTCAACCACCGCGCCACCTCCACCTCGCGGTCATCCACCGCGCGCGACGGCCAACGCCTCCGCCCCAGCCGCCTCCCCGCCTACGCACAGTTGCCGTTGGATCAGGGCATAAGCCCTTGATCCAACGGCCCAGGATCAGACACGTGGAGGGCTCCCAAGCCGCCCCTCCACACCTCAGGCTCGGGATCTCCGAGCCTCGCCCGAGCCTTCGCCTTCTCCGAGCCTGAGTCAAGTACGCCGAAGCTAAGGTCCACCACCCGAGCCTCTCCTTCGGCCGCCCAAGCCTCCAGGCGCACGTGCGTTGCACGTGCGCAACTGGAAAAATTGCATCGGAGCCCCTGACATTTTTAGAAATTGCAAAAACACCCCCGTCAGGGGAAAATTTCAGAAAAGCCCCTCACGTTTTTATTAATTACAGATAAGTCCTCCCAGGGACCTTTTTGCAAAGAAAACTTTATTTTATTTATATTTTAGTCCCTGGAATTTTATTTTAGCATATTTTTGTCATACGAACTCCGATTTTAGCATATAATATGTCGTTTCGAAGCTAATTCCGTGCTCTACCATTTAGCATAGCTTATGAACAGATTAGAGGATGATTATTGATAATTATCATTTGAGGATTTATTTGATCTTATGCAGGCTTTGTTGACGCTTTGTATTGATTAACTTGAGGAAAATTTGATCTATTACAGGGGCATGTTCAAGGATGAATAATTGAGATATTTCTTGTTACTATCTATCACCCTTTGAGGATTAAATCACAGGAAAATCAGGGGTCTGAACTCCTTGAATATTATTGTTGATCTTTTCATCTGCAGGATTACTTAGCTTGTGATTGATCTTATACCCAATAGTTTGGTTCTCGTATTGACACATATTTCTTGAAATTATTTGATCTGTGATATTATTTGAGGACTAACTGATAAATTTACTTGAAGATGAAACTTCAGAAATCATAGATCCAGTGCTTCATTCTCTCTATTTATTTTTTGTGCATCACATCTCCATTATTGCATTGCATTTTTTTTTTGCAACACACAAATGAATTGAGCATTAATTGATTATTTAATTTGATTTAAAAACCATGCAACTAAAAATATCTGTTCCCTGTGTTCGACCTTGGTAAACTTACCAAGTAAACTATTCCACAACATTCAAAGATTGTGGTTTTTGATCGACAGAAATTCACTTCCTATACTACAATTCATCATTATTGAAGAGGTGGATTTCGCGTTCATCACATACACACAGTTATCCAATTTATTTGAAACAAATCCAAATTGATTAACTTTCTCATGAAATTTGAGATACCATTGTCGTGAAGACTGTTTTAAGCCATATAATGACTTTCTTAACTTGTAAACCTTTTTCTCCTGACCTTCAACCTGAGATCCCTCTGGTTGTCGCATATAAATCTCTTCCTTTAATTCTCCATTAAGGAAGGCCGTCTTCACATCCATTTGGAACAATTCCAAATTCATATATGCGACTATAGCTAAGATCATCCGAATGGATGCAAACTTAGCCACTGGAGAGTAAGTTTCCTGAAAATCTATTCCAGCTTGCTGAGTATAACCCTTGGCAATTAATCTTGCTTTGTATTTGTCAACAGTACCGTCAACTCGATACTTTTTCTTGAATACCCACTTACATCCTATGGATTGCCTACCTTCTGGCAAATCACATAATTCCCAAACACCATTTCGCTCGATTGAGTCCAATTCATCTCTCATGGTGGCCGACCATGATTCCGACTCAGACGAAGTCATAGATTCATCAAAGGATATGGGATCAGTACAATCCGCGACGTCCTCATCTACGGTGTAACACGACGCTTCGCATCCATAGAAATGGTAATCTTCCATCCATGCGGGCCGTGTTCTGGGTTTCTTGTTGCCGATTATACTCGTGGGTTGTGTGGGTGCATCCACTTCCTCTAAAGGATCATCATGTTCCATAGGTTCATTATCTATATTTGGATGATCGATATCATCCTCAAGTTCTTGTCTAATGCTCAAGTTATCTTCATTGTCCTGTAAGACAATCAGAGGATATGATTCCTCTACTTTATGCTCATTTTCTTGATGAATTTCAAGGAAAGTAGCATCACGACTTTCGATCAGGCCTTTAGTTTCATGGAAGAACATATATCCTTTAGAACTCTCACTATACCCAATAAACTTGTATTTTAATGTTCCGAAGTCTAGCTTGTCTCTAAGCTGACTCGGTACTAGAACATGTGCTACACATCCCCATTTCGAAGATGGCCCAACTCGGGCTTTCTGCCATTCCATATTTCATATGGCGTTGATTCTACGGACTTGGTGGCAATCTTGTTCTGTATATAGTTCGCAATCAACACTGCCTCTCCCCAGAATTTCTTGGAGAGTCCCGAGTGTGAAAGCATACACCTTACTGCATTCATCAAAGTTCGATTCTTTCTTTCTGCTACACCATTCTGCTGTGGTGTATAGGGCATTGTAGTCTGCATACGAATGCCTGTCTGAATGCAGTAATCCTCAAACTCCTTTGAGGTATATTCCCCACCTCTATCTATCCTAAGAGTCTTGATTGGTTTTCCCAATCTTGTCTCCACTTCCATCTTATATCTCTTAAATATTTCAAGTGCTTCCGACTTTCTTCCTAAGAGATAGACATAGGAGAACTTCGAGTAGTCATCAATGATTGTTACAAGGTATTCCTTATTTCTATGTGTGCTGATGCTCAGTGGTCCACATATGTCAGAATGGATCAAACCTAGTAACTCTGTTGACCGAGTTCCGGTTGAGAAGGGTCTTCTCATCATTTTTCCAGTCAGACAGTGTTCGTAGGGCAATGTCCTTGCACCCGTGATCTAAGGCAACATATTTGCCTTAATCATTTGATCCATCTTAGAATTTCCTGGATGACCCAGTCGCATGTGCCACAAGTCATAATCAGACAAATAACACAAGGAATAATCAGAAGCGACATTCATTGATTCACTAGAATTTATTACAGGAAGACAAAACAAGTCATGCTCGGGGCACAAACTTTCCCATCGCATAAACCTTCTTATTCTTGCTAATAGAAATACACTTATTATAAAAACAAACTTCAAAATCCTTCTTGAGCAACACTAGGACACAGATCAAGTTTCGACGTATCCCTGTGGCATATAGTACATCATTCAGCACCATAATGCTATCCCCCAGGTCAAGTCTGTATGTCCCAACACCTTCCACGTCCAGGTAGGTGTTATTCCCCATGAAGATCCTTTGTTCTCCTTTGCTCAGCTCTTTGAATCCACCAGGCTCTCCTTCGTCTTCGCGATGTGTCTGATTATTCCAGAGTCGATCCACCATCCATCGCTGTCTGTGATGAAAGAGTTGCATTCCATAACAACCGTGAATTCCATTTTCTTCTTGCCTTTGTTTTCAGGCAATTTAGAATTTCCTGGCTTCTTCTTGTTGGGGCAATTGACCTTGAAATAGCCATATTTATCGCAACTGTAGCAAGAGCCACGTGGGTATTTCCCACTCTTTTCCTTGAAATTCGCCTTGGAGGAGCCTAGCCTTTTCTTCGCGTATACGGTATTTGCTCCTTCTTCCTCGACCTCAAAGATCTCAGTTTTTGATCTTTGTTTTGAGAGGTCTTGCTCGATTGCCAGGTGTGCAGGTAGGTCCGTCGCGGACTTAATGTTGCCATTCATCCGCAGAGATGTGCTAACCATGTCGAATGACGATGGGAGACTTCCTAATATGGCTGCGATCTGCATCCTCTCCGGAATCGCGCAATCAACAACCATCAGATCTTTGGCCATCACGATCATCTTGTTCACGTGCTTGAGGACGCTTTCAGATTCCTTCATTCTACACGAGTTGTACTTGTGTAGAAGAAGCTGGACGCTCACTTCGGATTTGGAGTGATATTTTTCCTTAACCGCAGTCCAGAGCTCGTAAGATGATTCGCTGGTCTCAAAGACCCGAATCAGGTTCAGATCCATGTGGGTCAGCATAAAACTCCTGCCCAGCACGTGACCCCGCCCTCTTCCCCTTCCTCCAGACATTCACGCCCGCTCCTGCCGTTTCTCCTCCGCCAGCCGTTCTCCCTCTCGCCTTTAAACCCCCGCCATGCACGACCCCGGCCGTTACGCGCCGCCGCCCTCCTCCTATAAAGCCCCATCCCTCCGGCCTTATCTCGTATCCACCATTAATCCCAAGGTCGGTGACAGCGACCCGTGGCCGGCGTGATCCAGCGACCATCACCTCGACCGCTGCTCTCCGCTCCTGTGAGAAACCTCGAGCATCTTGCCCGCCCAGGTGATTTTCCTTCTCTTCTTCCTCGGAGAGAATCGAATCCCCGTCCCTCCTCCATCTCCGACCTCGCTAAGGTTGGAGCGCCAGCACATCCCCTTCTCCTCCCCCCAGTCCCCCTCCCCTTTTGTTTCGCTTTAACCCCTACAGGTACATCGCCTCCGCCTCAGCCGACCGCACCTGCGCTGCACAGCCGCCTGCGACGCCTCCTTCGACTCCAGGTGCTCCCACCGCACATCGGGCGCCTCCGCCTCGACCGACTTGCCCAGTTGAGCTCTAGCGCACCTTCACGGCGCCTCCGCCTTCGCCGCCCTCCGCCGATCGTGTGTCGACCGGCAAGGGGCCGCTGACCGCGCTTCTTCGCCCTCGGCCGCACCGCCGTGCGCGGCGTTCGTCTCCACCACGTCCTCCGTCACCCGACAAGGTACAGATGCCATTGGATCAGGACACAAGTCCCTGATCCAACGGCCTTGGTTCAGCCACGCCACTCCCTCCGAAGCTACGCTCCGAACCTAAGCCTCGGGTCTCCCGAAGCAAACCAGACCGCCACGTAGGTTCGGGCTCCCGAGCCTGAGCCCCGACTCCCGAGCCTCTCGCCTTACCGCCCGAGCCTCAGCTCCGGGCCCACCGACCCTCAGCCACCGCCCAAGCCTCAGGGCACACGTGCTGGGCATGTGCGTTCCTGGAAAATTGCAAGAAGGACCCTGGCTTTTTCCGAATTTGCAGAAAAACCCTCGCCAGGGGAAAATTTCAGAAAAGCCCCTCAAGTTTTTGTTAATTACAAATAAGTCCTCCCAGGGACCTCTTTACAAAGAAAACCTTATTTTATTTACATTTTAGTCCCTGGAATTTCATTTTATCATATCTTTGTCATACGGCTCCGATTTTAGCATATAATATGTCGTTTGAAGCTATTTTCTTGCTCTAAACTTAGCATAGTTTGTGAACAGATCAGAGGTTGTTTACTGTCAATTATTATTTGAGGATCATCATTGACTTTTGAAGGCTCATTTTGACATATTTGCGATTGAGAATTTAATGATATCTTTTGCAGGAGTTCTGTTGAGGATCTTAAATTGGTCAATCCTCTTATGATTGTAGACGATCATTCTTTGATGATTTTATTTCCGTAGGGGACTCGGTTAAGGAGATTTAATCTGAATAATTCCCTTTGATGATTGATCTTACCATTTGAGAATTTATTTTCGCAGGGACATATTTATGGTGAAATAATTGATCTATTCTCTTATTAATTGCGATCATTATTGGAAGAATAAATTTTAGAAAATTTGGAGATCAATTGTTATTGCATGATTATGCTTAGAAACATTCACCCTCTTGCTTGCTTCTGGAGTTAATTTGAGAAATATTTGTGAATTTGATATTTGATTGATCTGTGATCAAACTTGAGGATATTGATTAATGTTATTTTGGAGCAAAAATCTTAATCGCAGATCATGGGCTTAATAGTCTCTGTTTATTCTTGCATTGCATTTTCTTCGCATTTGTATTATATTTTCCCCACACAGGAATTAATCAAGCATTTATTAATTATTTAATTTGATTTAAAAACCACGCAACTAAAAATCTCTGTTCCCTGTGTTCGACCTTGGTAAACTTGCCAAGTAAAATATTCCACAACATTCAAAGATTGTGGTTTTTGATCGACCGATTTTCACTTCCTATACTATAATTTACGATTATTAAAGAGGTGGATTTCACGTTCATCAAATGGCGCCGTTGCCGGGGAACGGCGGATTTTAGGGTTTTAAATCATTTTCTATAATTGATTTTTGTGAAATTAATTTTTGTGTCATTTCTTTTTGTATTTTTTTCTTTAGCATTTTTTTCTCTTCTGATACTAACCGCATTCTCTTTCTTTGCAGATTACTCGGAGATAATTTTGGATATAAATCAAGGGCCTGCGAAGAAGAATAATTTGTATTTTAATTTTGTGAGAGAGAGTTAGCATAAGTTTAAATTTCTGCATTATTCACAGGGCCCCTCTCTCCTTGTACCCTATCAATTTGTAATATTCAGGACTGGACTCTCTGTGTCTTGACGTAGAATTTAGGAGCACATACGCTAGATTAGAATTATTTGATTGTGCTCGTAATTTTTAGGCCACACTCTCACTAATTAAATGCACTGTAGATCGTTCAACATTAGCCAAAAATTTCAATCAATTCTTCCCGCTAATAGAACTATTTGTTTAGGGCATTTTCCATCTATGCATATCATTTAGTGTAAATTTTAAATTCCTTATCTTGCATCCCGCATGAAGAAAGCGAGGATTCACTGTAAGTCCTTCTCTTAAGCATGCATCATTGATTTACGCTTGCATTTGCTTTTTCGATTCTCCCTCCTCGAGTTTTACAACTTAGGAATTAACGGAATTGGGTCTGCTCGTTAGGCGTGAATTTCTGTGCTCACATAAACTACAGTGATAACCTTAATCTAAAATTGGGACTGCTAATCAAGGTGACTGTAAATAAACTGACTTAAAATTAACTTTTGTTTGGTGGAGAGAAACCCACTCATTGTTTGTGTAAGGACAAGATTGCACACATTAGGATAGAGCCAAAAACTGAAATACTTCATTCATACTACTGATTTTAAAAACAATTAGCTACTTTTCAGTGAGGGTCTCGGGTAGCCGTTTACGGTCCGACTTCCCTTAGCAGAGTAGGTGGTTTAGAGGACACCGCGGAAGGCACCGTCCTCAAGTAACACGGGTAGCCGTTTAAAAGGTCCGTACTTACACCTATACTGGCTGAAAGTGGGTGCAACTAGTTGTATGAACTCGGGACAGTCTTTATGAAATATTTCGGCACCTAACAACTCCGCTTAATTTGCAAGATTGTCTTGTCATTAAATTAAAATTGAAAAGATAAACGGTCGAACCTTGACGTGCCTTCATCTGTGTTGAGTGGTGAACCTGAAAATTGGCTTGTGTTTGCTTTGTGTCTGCTTCCTCATAAGGACTCTCTCCATCCTCCTTATCTTAGCATCTTGTTCTTTTCACTCCTTCGCTAAGGAATCTCTTATCCTTAGCAAAAACCTCATTCGATTCCGACTCTTAACACTGAACTCTTCCTTTTTGAAGGTGAATCACAATGCCTCCAAAGAAGAACCCTGCTGACGATGAGAACGACAATGACTCCATTTGGGTACTCTTAGCTAGGATAACAGCTGCTGAACAAACCAATGAACTACTTAAGACGCAGTTGGCATTAATACAACCCAGGCGAGGATGCTATGGAAGACACGTATCTCCCGGAATTAGATGAAGACTATAATTGGTTGAGACTTGTCCCCCCTGAGGATGCGTTCGAACACAAACCGCATTTCCTTGCACTGTTGCCAAAATTCGGAGGAAATAATCATGAAGAACCATATATCTTCCTCCGCGACTTCGAGTTAGTCTGTGCTAACCTCTGCCACCCTAGGGTTAGCCAAGACTACATAAGGTTGAGAGCTGTCCCCTTCGCCTTGACTGATAAGGCGGCTTACTGGCTGAAAAATCTAGGGGAAATAGTCACTACATGGGCCACATTCAAGACTTTGTTTTTAAAGAAATTCTACCCAGTTAGTAGAATTAATCAAATGAGGATCAAGCTCACGAGTTTCACCTAACACCCGAATGAACCATTTCATGAAACCTGGGAAAGATTCACAGATTTAGTACAGAAATGCCCAGGACACGGGAGAAGTAAAATGATGCTGGTCCAAAGTCTTGTGAGCGGGCTGAACCCTGAGACTCAAGGGTTGGTTAGTGCATCCTGCGGAGGAAGCTACATGGGGCGCCACGAGGACACCGTCTACAAGGTGTTCGAAAGACTTGCTGAATCTAGCCGTGCACAAACCACTAGCCGGGCTTACATAGCCGTCTCCAAAAAGATGGTGAATAATCTGACAACCGACCACAATGCTGACAGGGGAATAATAGCTGATAAGCTAACTATGGTTGAGCAGATTTATAAAAAGTTGGATGAGATCCATAAATCATCTGATATGGAGAAAATAGCTAAATTGCCGAAACAAATGGAGGAATTGGCTGACAGGGTATCAAAGATTGCACCCCCCGTACCCATACACCAAATTCACTACATTCAAGGTCAAGGGGTAGGGCAACAGAGCCATTGGGGTGGAGACCAAGTCTTGTCCTCTCAAACTGATGAAACCTCCACTCAGACTGATTTTGAGGAACCTCCACAGGTCATGGAGATAAATGGAGTCTGGTATAATTTGGAACGAGTCAATCGCTCAGGCCAAAACTCTACTCCAAACCCTCGTCCACCGCAAGCCCAGCCCACCTACCAGCCTCAACTGCAGCAGAGGCAACAATATCGCACGGGTTATCAGAACCCACAACCTCAGCCACAACAAAACCAATGCCAAAGCCAACAAGACCAGTATCAACGACCTCAGGCCAGACAGGGCCAAGGGTCCTCTTCTTCTTCTATCTCTCCTGAACTCCAGCGAGTGCTGGATGAGCTGCACGACATGAGAGTCGATATAAATCGACTTTCTCGTTGGAGAGATGAGGTAACTGCACCCCAGACCGTGATTCCAGCCCAAGTCCAGGCTAACCCAAATAGCCTTGGAGACAATCAGGTATTAATCTCTGACTATTTCGTACCTGAACTTGAGCCCTCCTCGAATAATAACTCTTATCATATATCTCTTAGGAGCGGAAGGACCGTAACCATGCCTGATCGAGCGAAGGAACACGAAGACATAGCCCCAGTGTCCACCAATTCACACAACCCTGGGGGAATTGACAAAGGAAGACAGAAGGAGAAAGAACAAGTCCCACCCACACCACCCGGATATAATGGAGAGTCTGAGTCTGAGTCAGACAGAGAAATGCCACCAAGACACTAGCCACATCTGCCCACAAATTTCCCTATTTTTAGTCCGAGTCCGAGTCCTGTAAAAAAATTTCTCATTCAATAAAAGTGATGTTCTTGATCATACCAAGTCCATTCCTTTCCCCCGTGCTCTTACGGTTGGAAAGAAGAAAAACATGAAAAACCAAAAAAATGATGACGAGATGGCCCGCATCTGCAAAGAAAATATTAAGGTCACTCTGTCCTTAGACGAGATGATAGAAAGAGACTCGGCTTTTCGAAAATACCTTAAGGTGAGATGCACACCAACTAGGGCCAGCAAACAAACTCCTAGCCGAACAAAGAAACACATACTCTCAGTAGCCACATCTCGTCTTATTAAAAATGAACTGCCAAGAAAGAAAAGAGACATGGGTGCTCACTTCATCACTAGCTACATCAAGGAAATCAAGTTTGCAAGAACAT
Organism: Ottelia alismoides; assembly: GCA_037367405.1. Lineage (NCBI taxonomy): Eukaryota > Viridiplantae > Streptophyta > Magnoliopsida > Alismatales > Hydrocharitaceae > Ottelia > Ottelia alismoides. The sequence goes on along the minus strand of JAZKJV010004173.1, from coordinate 47,138 downwards.
TGTTAGACAATGGATCATCCATTAATCTCATGCCCACAACCCTATACGAGCATCTAAATCTAGGTCCTCTTAAGCAATCTGCAGCCGTACTTCTATTCGCAGACACATCAACTAAGCGACCTAGGGGCGAGATTCGAAACGTTGTCATCAACATAGAGGGACAAAACTACCCAGTGGATTTTACAATTCTTGACATGGATGTCCCTAGAAATTGGAAAGATTCCCAGATGATACTAGGGCGACCCTTCCTTAGGACTGCAGGAGCTGTATTTGATTACACATCCGGGAGAATCCAGTTTGGAAAAGTTGAACTTAAAATGCAGCAAACTAGGTTCTAAAGACCTGACACTGAGTCAAGCACCGAGTCTGAAAAATCAGAAACTGAAACTGAAATTACATAAGCAACATTTGGGCCGTGGAGACAAAACCCAACCAATATGATAGAATCATGGAAGCATATATCGATATCGATATCGTTTAGATATCGTGTCGATATCGATATATCGTCGATATATCGCCGATATATCGCTATATCTAGGAATCTTTCTGAAGAAAATGCCTGAAATCGGATATATCGATATATCGATTTCGATATCGGTCCCATGTCGATATCGATATATCGGTGATATATCGCCCATATATCGGGATACGGCCTTCCATGGATAGAATCAACCTCATCTGGAGAGGAAATTGTTGATGATTTAGTCTGCCAGCTCATTCATGCATCTACCTCTACTCTAGGAGACTCAGAGGCCCCTCTGGACCTGTCAGTCCATTCTCCTTATGGACAACCCTTGAGTAAGGTACACAGATCGGACGCGGCGATTGCCACACCTCATTCCATCATTAACGATCCGATCCCTGATACAACCATGATGGTGGCCAACATTGATACACTACAAGCGTCCACATCACAAAAAGAAACATCACTGACAGAACCAGATTCGAGAAACATCATTGACTTACCTGAACTCAAATAATTGCCCCCTACACTTAAGTATGCCTTCCTTGCAGGAGAAAAGGGACAATTTCCGATCATTATCAGCTCACAACTGACCGAAGAGCAGGAGATCCGCCTGCTTAATATTTTGGAGAAAAACCGCAAGGCTATAGGCTGGAGATTGTCTGATCTCCCAGGGATTAACCCAGCCCTGTGCTCACACCATATTTACTTGGAAGATAATGCTAAACCCTCCCGTGAATGCCAACGTAGATTGAATCCAAATTTACGGGAAGTGGTTAAGACTGAGATCGAAAAATGGTGTAAAGCTGGGTTCATATATCCCATCTCCGACTCCAAATGGGTGTCACCTTTGCATATAGTCCCGAAAAAGTCAAGACTCCAGATCATCACCAATGAGGAGGGAGAAGAGATTACGACACGGGTACCTACGTCGTGGCGTGTCTGTGTGGATTACAGGCGCCTGAATGCCGCAACGAAGAAGGATCACTTTCTGCTGCCTTTTATTGATCAAATCCTGGAGAGATTGGCAGGAAGAGAATACTTCTGTTTCTTAGACGGGTACTCGGGCTACAATCAGGTAGCCATCGCCCTCGAGGACCAGGAAAATACTACTTTTACATGTCCCTTCGGCACATACGCATTCAAGCGAATGCCTTTTGGGCTTTGCAATGCCCCCGACACCTTTCAGCGATGCATGATTGCGATTTTTGCCGACATGGTCGGGGATTTCCTGAAGGTCTTCATGGATGACTTCTCGATTCATGGTGATTCATTCGATGATTGTCTAGCGCACCTGGATCGAGTCCTCCAAAAGTGCAGGGAAGTGAATCTGGTGCTCTCTTGGGAGAAAAGCCATTTCATGGTGAAAGAGGGCATTGTATTGGGGCATGTCATCTCCAGGAAGGGAATGGAGGTTGACCCTGCCAAAGTTGATGTGATCAAAAAGCTTGAGCCACCTACAAATGTGAAACAAGTACGGTCTTTTCTAGGGCATGTCGGATTTTACAGGAGATTTATCAAAGCTTTTTCAAAAATTGCCCGACCGCTAACTGACCTTCTTGGGAAAGACACCGAATTCGTGGTCGATCATAAGTGTCTAGAAGCATTCGAATTACTCAAGAGAAGGATCATTGAGACTCCCGTCCTACAAGCTCCCGACTGGTCTCTTCCATTCGAGATCATGACAAACGCATCCGATTTCGCTGTAGGGGCTGTATTAGGACAACGAAAAGATGGAATCCTGTATGCTATTCACTACGCAAGCAAAGTTTTAGACCCTGCTCGGAAAAATTACACTGTGACCGAAAAAGAAATGCTTGCTGTGGTTTTTGCCTTGGAAAAGTTTCGATCAATACTTCTAGGATCTAAGGTGACAGTTTACACAGACCATTCTGCCATTTGCTATTGGCCAAAAAGGACGCAAAAGCACGACTTCTGAGATGGATTCTACTGCTTCAAGAATTTGATTTGGAGATTAAGGACAAATCTAGCGTTAAGAATGTCGTGGCTGATCATTTATCACGGATTGAACATAACAAAATTCCGGAATCTGAATCCATCCGTGAAACCTTCCCAGACGAGTCAATTTCTGCTATTGACTCACTCCCTTGGTATGCAGACACAGTGAATTATCTCGTCACCAATGAAGTTCCTCAAGGTTGGCCCAGAAACAAAATTGATCGACTCATATCTGAAGCGAGACACTATCATTGGGAAGATCCTTTCCTTTTCTTTGAAGGGCCGGATTGCATATGGAGAAGATGTATTCCTCAAGAGGAATATCAAAGTATCCTCAATCTATGCCACACCTTGGAGGCGGGAGGACATCACTCTGGAAAGAGGACCGCTGAGAAGATATTGCAATGCGGATTTTACTGGCCGACCTTGTTTAAGGATGCTTACAATTTTGTGTGGTCGTGCCCCGTCTGTCAGAGAATGAGAGGAACCATTGGTTCCAAAGATGTCATGCCTATGCAACCAGTGATCATCTGTGACGTATTCGATGCATGGGGCATTGACTTTATGGGCGCATTCCCTAATAGTCAAGGATTTGAATATATTCTTCTCGCGGTAGATTATTTATCTAGATGGGTGGAGGCTATCCCTACTCGAGCTGCAGATAGCAAAACTGTTTGCAAGTTTTTGAAAGATCATATTATTTCGAGGTTTGGAATTCCAAAAGTTTTAATATCTGATAGGGGAAGCCACTTTGTCAACAGGGAGGTGAAGAAGTTGACTAAGGAATACGACATCGAGCACCGTGTCGCTACTCCTTACCACCCACAATCCAATGGCATGGCCGAGGTGTCAAACAGGAAGGTTAAAGGAATTTTACAGAAGCTCGTTCGCCCTGACAGGAAGAACTGATCCCAACTCCTGGACCAAGTTCTATGGGCTTACCGGACGGCTTATAAGACCCCATTGGGCACCTCCCCGTTTAGAATGGTATATGGAAAACCATGCCATTTGCCCGCAGAACTCGTGCATAAATCAGAATGGGCAATTAAAAAGATTAATTGGAACTGTCACCAAGGAAAGAAGAACCGAGAGATGAATTTGAATGAACTGTCTGAAATCCAAAATCATGCTTATGAAAACAGCACCATCTACAAAGACAAAGTAAAGCGATGGCATGACAAGAACATTCTAACAAAGATCTTTGTCCCACGACAGAAAGTTTGGCTATTTAATGCAAAGTTGAAAATTTTCCAAGGGAAATTGAAATCAAAATGGATGGGACCCTTCATTGTAAGAGAGGTACACAATAATGGGAGTGTTGAGATCTCAGAGACCGCAGATAGCACGCAAACATTTATGGTCAACGGTCAACTGCTTAAACATTTTGTCGAATCCAATGAGCAATAAGTACAAGTTGAACAGATCTCCTTCACTCAGTAGATTTTGACGAAAAATTTGATCTGCCTAGATAGCACACCTCTCTGGAACCTACACTCTCTTGTACATCCGAAATTCTTCCCGGTTCCCCATCTGTAATTATCCGATTATACTTAGGCTGACCTGAACCCAAGTATAGGGGGACCGCTACCATTGTTTATACATCACTTCTCTTCTTTTGTTTTTAGTCCTTCTATATTTAGTACGAGCTATGTCAACATTTCACTTTGTGCCATGAGGACATAACACGAGCTAAGTATAGGGGGGGTATTTGTATATATTTTATCTACTTTATCCATAGCTCGTACTTTATTCGTTTTTATCTAACATCGGGGATGGGTACAAGTAGTGTGTATATTACATGTTTTACAAAAAAAAGAAAGAAAAAATAAAAAAAAACTTTTTGCATTAAAAAAAATCATCACTCATGGTCTTGCATTTCATCAAGCATTTCATGCATTCCTTGGTCGATATATTCCTGACACATTCACCATCACTCAAGGCTTGAGGATTTTTGAGGACACTTGATTTCTGAGATCTTGAGATTCTGAGTTAGCCTGCCTTAGTCATTAGGGTTTTGAACTTAATAATCCACACTTCCCTAGTTTGAAAGATTTGAGCGCTATATTGCACTCTTCATCTCTACCTTCAAAAAGAATATGATCAGCACAATCACTCCCACAACTGCATGATTGATGAGATGAGTTGAGATATCACTTGAGGAACTAGGACTAGATATTTGAGTATAGATCCGATCTGATGATATTCGAGGATGGGATAAAGTTAATGAGGGCTTCAGAAAACCTGAGTGTCAGCAAAAACCTAGCCAGTATGTGAACAAGTTCATATGCTATCTTTTTGATATTGACCTAAGTGCCTGGGTGTGTTGAAACTTAATGAAAAATTGTTGATCAGTGTGCGCAAACTCTTGGTAAAAGCAGTGGAGCTAGCCAAAAAAATGTCAAAGAAAAGCTCTATCATCCAAAGTCAATTTCAAAATGAGCTTCCACCAATGGCGAGCGCTCCCAAATATATTTAAAGTGTCCACTTGGACCAAGTGCTAATTAGGACCAAGGAGTCGGGCTGACACCATAAAAGGGCTCTGCATCGTAAGCGATAAAAGTCTGGGTGTCGAAGGTATCTTAGATACTCAAAAGAGACACACCCCGGTGTACTCCCAGAAAAACAAGTGCAGACGACTCCAAATTCTCTTGACGGACACATTGATCAACAAAACAAAATAAAATATACTTGTGTTGAGTAATAAGGCACTCGAGAGGCACCTTGTTCCAATGTGACGGAGAGAAAATCAGACACAATCCTATGTCCTCCATCATCTGGCCGTCCATCTACACTTTCAAGTCTGACAAACTAATGAGACGGTTGACTGAAGCAAGAATAGACTTATTCCCTAGTGTTGAGGATTAGGTCTAAAGGAGGATCTTTGGGACTGGAACTTTGAGTTATGACCTGACTCGACTCTCATGAAATGCAGTACACTTAAAATCATATCCTTATATTATATGTACAAACAGAGAGTCTGAAAATTAGAGAAGTTGGATTCCTTTTGATTAAAGCTTGGGTGAGCTCAGAATTCTAGGATCACTCAAATTAAGGGTCTTCTCTGAATTAAGCCTTGAAAATTCACTTACACAGTCAGGGATGTAATCAACTAAGTCATTCATTCATGCTCGGGGACGAGCATGGTCTAAGTATAGGTGTATGATGAATCTCGTATTCATCATGCTAAAATTGGTCATTTAGGCTCTGTTCCCCATTATTGACCTGTAATTAATCATTAATAGAGCATTAATAGTCATCATGCATGTATAAATAATATCTGCATTTCATCATGCATAATTGCATTTAAAATCCCAGTGTAAATTAGCCCAAAAAGCCGCTAACTTCTCACATTTTTAGTTAATTCATCCTAACTCCGATTGACCCAAAACCACCTCCATTGTGTAGATACTACTAACCTTATCAAATAAAAAATATACCCCAATAAGTGTCAAATAATCCCAAAGTCAAATTTCACATCTGACGGACTAAATTGAGCATATCTCCCACATACAGTGTCCGATTTTGGTCTACTCACTTTTAAAGTACTCCATTTTCAAATACCTTCAAAACAAGACCAATTTCGTAAAATTCGGAGCTCATATGTGAAAGTTGGGTTTTGGGCCTTTTTGCGCATTTTGACTTTCTGCCATTTTTGACCTGAGTTTTTATGTACATAATTAACTCTTTAAATTTTATTTCTTTTTCATTTGTGTTCTTTGATGAAAGTTTTATTAAGCGACGTAAAAATCCAAATCCAGATCAAAACTGAGATCAAAGAAACTGACCAAGTCCAAGTGTCTATTGTCAGTCTATACAAAAGTTGTGAGTTTCGAACTTCTATTTTATTTTCCTAACTAAAAATCCAAAAAAATTAGAATAGTGTGTAATTAATTTTCTTATATTTTATTGTATTTTTTTCTAGATTTTTTATCCTCTCTAAAACCACCAAAAAAATACAAAACCCCCAAAACTCGGTTTTCTATACACATGGAGAACCGCCAAAAATACCGCTTCATACAAATGACCTGTTTTGCTCCAAGGCCCTTCATAAAAGTTGTAGATCTCGTCGACACGAACAACTTTCGTGAAGAAAATTTTTCGATCCGAGGTCATCTTCTATCACTTTTTCTCCTCCAAAAATCTGACATTTTTTTGGCGCCACGTGGCAGCTCCAGGGCGTGCCACGTGGCACCCCACTCTTTCCTCTCTCTCCAGCCACACCTAGGACACGTGCCCAGCACGTGACCCCGCCCTCTTCCCCTTCCTCCAGACATTCACTCCCGCTCCTGTCGTTTCTCCTCCACCAGCTGTTCTCCCTCTCGCCTTTAAACCCCCGCCATGCACGGCCCCGGCCGTTACGCGCCGCCACCCTCCTCCTATAAAGCCCCATCCCTCCGGCCTTATCTCGTATCCGCCATTAATCCCAAGGTCGGTGACAGCGACCTGTGGCCGGCGTGATCCAGCGGCCATCACCTCGACCGCTGCTCTCTGCTCCTGTGAGAAACCTCGAGCATCTCGCCCGCCCAGGTGATTTTCCTTCTCTTCTTCCTCGGAGAGAATCGAATCCCCGTCCCTCCTCCATCTCCGACCTCGCTAAGGTCGGAGCGCCAGCACATCCCCTTCTCCTCCCCCAGTCCCCCTCCCCTTTTGTTTCGCTTTAACCCCTGCAGGTACATCGCCTCCGCCTCAGCCGACCGCACCTGCGCCGCGCAGCCGCCTGCGACGCCTCCTTCGACTCCAGGCGCTCCCGCCGCACATCGGGCGCCTCCGCCTCGACCGAATCTCCCAGCTGAGCTCCAGCGCACCTTCACGGCGCGTCCGCCTTCGCCGCCCTCCGCCGGTCGTGTGTCGACCGGCAAGGGGCCGCCGACCGCGCTTCTTCGCACCTCGGCCGCACCGCCGTGCGCGGCGTTCATCTCCACCACGTCCTCCGTCACCCGACAAGGTACAAATGTCGTTGGATCAGGACACAAGCCCCTGATCCAACGACCTTGGTTCAGCCATGCCACTCCCTCCGAAGCTATGCTCCGAACATAAGCCTGGGGTCTCCCGAAGCAAACCAGACCGCCACGTAGGTTCGGGCTCCCGAGCCTGACCCCGACTCCCGAGCCTCCCGCCTTACCGCCCGAGCCTCAGCTCCGGGACCACCGACCCTCAGCCACCGCCTAAGCCTCAGGGCGTACGTGCTGGGCATGTGCGCACGTGGAAAAATTGCAAGGACCCTGGCTTTTTCTGAATTTGCAGAAAAACCCTTGCAGGGGAAAATTTCAGAAAAGCCCCTCAAGTTTTTGTTAATTATAGATAAGTCCTCCCAGGGACCTCTTTGCAAAGAAAACTTTATTTTATTTACATTTTAGTCCCTGGAATTTCATTTTATCATATCTTTGTCATACATACTCCGATTTTAGCATATAATATGTCGTTTCGAAGCTATTTTCTTGCTCTAAACTTAGCATAGTTTGTGAAAGATCTGAGGTTGTTTACTGTCAATTATTATTTGAGGATCATCATTGACTTTTGCAGGCTCATTTTGACATATTTGCGATTGAGAATTTAATGATATCTTTTGCAGGAGTTCTGTTGAGGATCTTAAATTGGTCAATCCTCTTATGATTGTAGACGATCATTCTTTGATGATTTTACTTCCGTAGGGGACTCGGTTAAGGAGATTTAATCTGAATAATTCCCTTTGATGATTGATCTTACCATTTGAGAACTTATTTTCGCAGGGACATATTTATGGTGAAATAATTGATCCATTCTCTGATTAATTGCGATCATTATTGGAAGAATAAATTTTAGAAAATTTGGAGATCAATTATTATTGCATGATTATGCTTAGAAATATTCACCCTCTTGCTTGCTTCTGGAGTTAATTTGAGAAATATTTGTGAATTTGATATTTGATTGATCTGTGATCAAACTTGAGGATATTGATTAATGTTGTTTTGGAGCAAAAATCTTAATCGCAGATCCTGGGCTTAATAGTCTCTGTTTATTCTTGCATTGCATTTTCTTCGCATTTGTATTATATTTTCCCCACACAGGAATTAATCAAGCATTTATTAATTATTTAATTTGATTTAAAAACCACGCAACTAAAAATCTCTGTTCCCTATGTTCGACCTTGGTAAGCTTGCCAAGTAAAATATTCCACAACATTCAAAGATCGTGGTTTTTGATCGAACGATTTTCACCTCCTATACTACAATTTACGATTATTAAAGAGGTGGATTTCGCGTTCATCAGTGGCTTGACCCAAGATTAAGATATCATCCATAACATGAAGTGCGTGACTGGAGCGCTTATAGTTGAAACTTTGTAACATGAGATGGTCTTAGTAGAGAGCGAGAAAGCAAGCTTCCTAGATTGAAATTCCGTGGCTAAAATAATCAGGAAGGGGAATGAACATCCTCAATGAATACCTCACTTAGGGACAAAATATGGCGTGGTTTCACCGTTTATCTGAATGAAGAGAGAAAAGGTTGACATAATTTAGAAGATTAATAACAAACCTCTATTCCATCTGATCAGAATCATTTTCAATGTCCAATTTACGTGCCATATGAAATTTCTTACGTTTCTTTGAATGCATCGAATGTATGATCTCCTTAGCTACCACAATGTTATCTACGATTTGCCTACCCTTTAAAAATGCTCCTGATTCTGCGATATGATTCTTTGCAGAATGGGTCTTAGCATTTTCACTTTCAGCATAGCTATAAGTTTGTATAAGTTGTTTGTATGACTGATTTGGTCGAAAGTCTCCTGGATTCTCAACCACCTTCTTCTTTGGTATAGGTGCAATAAATGCCTTGTTTAACTCCTTTGTTAAAGGGATATTTACATTTATAACCCTTAGTAATTCCATAATTACCCCCACAAACTCTTGTTAATCAGGAATTATACCGAAGACCTTGAATAATTGTTCTGTTTTACACACATTACCTTTCGTTAGTTTGGTTCATTAACTTAACCAGATGGCTGAGTTAATCTAACCAATCTGCGATTTAACGGTTGGGATTAACAAAAAAATAAAATTGAAAAAAAAGAAGGAGAGGAGGAGGTGGATGACGAGGAAGATGAGACTTCCATCGAGGCGGGCAGTGAGGTCTTTCGCGATGACGGAGGGCGGCCACAGGGGTAGACAGGCAGGGTCTTTCGCAATGACGGAGGGCGACGATGGGGTAGACCTTCCAAGGAGGGGGCGAGAGGGGGTTGGCGATACTCCCAGATGCTTGCATGCGGGGGGTTTCCAGGGGCTTGCGGGCCGGCGGGACCCTGGAACTTGCAAGCGTGCTCCCAGGGGCTTGCACTAATGCTCGCCCAAGTCCCGTAGGAAATGGTTATAACTGCTGCCAGAAGCATCGGATCCACGCCGTCGGAAAGGATCTCCCGATCTTTGGCAGTGCCCACCGCTTTGATCGAACCCTCCAACAATCTCAAGAGATTCCTCGAGGTGGCTCTCCAAGGTCTGATTTTGGTTTCAGTTTCGGAAGTGGATGTTCAAATTTTGTTCAAATGTGTGTTTATTTCAGCTGCGGCGCTTCAACGGAGGGGGGAGGCGGCGAGACTTCGACAGAGGGGAGGAGACAAGGAGGTGGTCGGTGGTGGGAGGAGTAAGTGGTCGGCGGGAGGAGGAAGGGAGCTGGAGGTGGTCGAAAGGGGAGGATGGGGTGTGTGCTGTAGGAGGAAGGGGGTTGGAGGTGGTCGGCGAGCGAAGGAAGGAGAGGAGGGGGCGGGTGATGGAGGAGTGGGGTTGGAGGAGGAAGTTGACTCATTTGTAAATAATAACACTTAAAGGGTAGAAAATGTAAAATATTTGACGCCGTAAACTATAACAGGAAATTGGATAGAAATTAACACGAGGGTTATGAGTGTAAGAGTTAAGGTAATTACGAAATTACTTAGAGTTATGGGTGTAAATATCTCTTTGTTATATCACCTTCATAGGAAGCTGAATTGACAAGGGAGATAATGTCCTCTTGAAGAATATGGTGGTTCTACTATCCTATTTAAGTCATTTTTCTCAGGAGTTACTTGGTATGCTAAACCGAATATGCATGGAATACATGTGATTTCATTAGAGTGACTGAATTTGTTTTCAAATAGATGATAAGGGTCTCCTTTATTCTATGTAGCGCAGCTGTGAAACTCTGTCACCTTGCTTGATCCAATGAATCCCATTACTCCTTTTCCTAAGGGTCTCAAGGACTTCGATTTTTTTAGTCATTTCTAAAAGGCGTCATGAGTCTTATGTGCATTTTTTTTACAGTTATGTTATGTAAGGGAACAAGTTTCATCATTTGCAAGTTTGGTTTAAAGGACTGCAAGTCCTTTAGACCAAACTTGCAAATGATGAAACTCGCAAAAGATAAAATTTGTTCCTTCACAAAACGTAACTGAAACTAATAGATTTTCAAGATTTATATTTCCATATTTCCAATATTTATATTTTTCAGATGTGTAAGATTTATATTTTCTAGATTTTCAACCGTCAAAACTTAGCAAGTCACGAGCAATAGTATGAAGGAAGTATTCCCTTACAAATGATGAAACTTGCAACTGCTCTACTTGTTCCTTCGTTAACGTCCCGAGGGCTTAAGCTTGGGATATTACAACTGGGATCCACGATCGTCGAGGCCTGCAAAGCTACATGCGATGATACCGTAGGCGTGGTGCTATGCGTGCTGCTAGCGGCAGTGCCGCACGGTGATGCCACTGGCGACGAGAAGCAGCGGTGCCGTGTGTAGTGACAAGACCACATGAGACGACGACGAGGGAGAGGGTGGCCGATGGGTGGGGAGGGACCTAGGACAAAGGAACTTCGGTCTATGACCATTGCTCTGATTCCATGTGGAAAGAGAATAGTGAAATTGATTATTCATGAGACCCTAAAGTTCTCTTATATAGAGAGGAGAAACTTTATTGGGCAAAATACATAATAGAAACACAAATAAAAGAAAATACGTAAAATAGGAAAAGATTTAAAAAATTCTCAACATTAATCAATATAACTTAAAGATTGATTATGCATTGTACAATTCATCAGCTCCACAACTGAAACACGCATTGCATAGAAAGTATAATCTTATTACACGATCTTTTTCTTAATCACCTTCATTTTATCTATACTTAGATTGTTAGTTAAGTAAAAGACATGTAAAAGCATGTGGCTACTCAGATTTTATGATCATATTTAGGCGACACTAGTATCATTTAACTATGTCGCACGATGCTATCATGTTCAAGCTATACCTGCATGAGATCTCAGTTCGTGATTAGAAGATGTAATGTGTAATTAAATCCGTAACTCTCAAGTTGTCTTTGAATAAATTCATGTTCTTTTGATCATATCGTTATCCACAATCTCTTGTATTATTCTTATAAAAATGTAGTGGAATATTAGCTCATATCATAAAGAATCTTAGTTCCAAATGGTATAACTCTATGTCCTCTAAATAATTTGGGGGATGGATATGTGTGCTTATCATGTCTACAGACGTAATTTAGAATAAATATTTGAAACGAAGCATGCTACTTATTATATTTATGAAAGTCCATACTATATTATTCTCAACCAAGAAGACGTTTTGGTAACGTGTAGCATTCTCAACATTTCAACATTATAAAGGATATAGTTCGCCGCAAAACTCGGGAAGTAGCTCCATAGGAGACTGTTTACTCGGAGTGTTTGACACTTGAATTAAAGTCATTTGAGCCGAGATAGATGGAGATACGATGATTGTCATCATTCTACTGTCTCTACCCATATTCTTTATGAATTAGATAACTTCGTGAGGTTCTCCTTTTCAATGATCTTTGAGGATATGATCAATTGGAGAGACTAGTATCGTCGTCATTATTTCAAGGTGTACAAAATCATAAAGTATCACCAGTACATTTAACAAGAATGAGTTAGATTAGTATGCGTTACATCATTTCATAAGGTTTCAACACCTATTAAATTAGTTTCATGAGTAATTAATCGTGATTCCTTGATGCATCTACAACCGTAATTATGAATTCACATATAAAATCGCATGGTAATGTGCACGTATACTTGTCAAGGGAAAAATAGCAATGTGCACAATATGCATATAATCAAATTAAGATCACTATGTAATTTATTCATATTTGGAACTTGTAATGTTTAAGACCATTAGGTAACTTATCCATATTTGGGTGTTACTTATCAAATTCTTTATGAGCTGCATGCCGCTAACATGATTTTTTAAGCAGGGATGCAAACAGATAAGGATATATCTGTATCTGCCCGTTATCGTATCCGTTTTTAAGAGGATATGGATATGAGTTTTTTATTTTAACGGATATAGATATGGATATGGATGAGATTTTATTTTTTTGCGTATACGAATAAGAGTACGAATATTGTTTTCAAATTTTTGAGGATACGGATACGAATATGATTACATATTTTTTGACGAATATGGATATAAATATCCGCATTGCTGAGTCTATGTTTATATTGTATATACATACATCAACTTGTTTGTATGTATATATATCTCAAAATATGTTATAGGATTAGTTGCAATATATTGCAAGTGGGGTCATTTTCAAATATGGGAAGAAAAATATACATCTCGATATTATTTAATCAATTATTATATACTTATCAAACTTAATATAATACTACAGTTTCTTTTTGTATTTTGTTGTCTTGTAGTTTATTAATTTGATTTAATTAGCTACTAGTTTCAACTATACCAAACAATCATACTAAATGCAAGTGTTAGAACTTAGAAGGCATTTCTTATCCGCAGGATAATCCGCTTCCGTTAGTAAAATATCCGCATCTGAATCGTGATTATTTGTTTCTATATCCATATTTAAGGATATGATTTGCAATTTTCAATACCTGCAATATATCTGTTTTTGTATGTCTCCGCATTTTAAAATGAATAATGATATGATAACACCTATATTCGTATCCATCCATTTGCATCCTTATTTCTAAGTAATTGACATCCTCCACCTTGTCCAGATATATTAAAATGGCCCATATGATATCGCACGGATATTTTTCCAAAGAACGGTGTTTTCTAATCATTTCATAGAAGATCCAAAAAAACAGACAAATATAAAATCCATAAAAAAATATTTCCTCCAAACTACACATATATCTTGATATTCACTTATTTATCTACGTAAATATACGTGTAATTATTTTGCTGACAATACTTCCGTCACACTTTTTGAGTTATTAAATGGAATTCTTGCACTTTCAGCCAAATTTTTTGGCACAAATTACAATCAGTTCTATTATTTGGTATTTTCCATTTCCGAGATTAACCAGAAAAGACCCTAAATGTAATTAAGACAAATTTAATGCAATTGAACGAGATGATTTTAAGAGGATTTTTGGATTGTAAATGAAATTGATACTTAAAATCTTTCTGCATACTTAATTGATACAAAAGATAAATAATTTACTTGCACATGAGAATTTGCTGGAAGTTTTATCCTTGCTAATATTGGGAAAAAAGGTGTAAGCTGTAGAGATGAACACCCAAAAACTTGCATTCACAAATTTAGCACAAAACTTACCAAGACCAAGACTTTCTTGGGAGTCTGGCATGTTTCAAGACATTTTCGACATACATCTCTCCCCTTGAAATAATTATCATATTCCTTGCCAACAAATTGCCCAAAGAATAGAAGCCGCACAAACTTTTTCAGTTGTTGTAACAAACATAGAACTCCCAATAGACTATCAGAAGCCGTTGGCCCTTGAGGATGCAATGCTAGAGATGGTCATTGCTGGGAAAAACAATCACACCAATATTGTGGAAGCATGAATCAAAACCCTTGACAGACAACAAAAAAATATTACGAGTACAATGAGCACCAATCAACAAGCAACCACATTCACAATCAGAAAATGCACATATATTTTTTAGCATGGAAACCTTAAAAAACGAAGGGGGAAAACCACGAGACTGACTCGACTTAAAGTATTCCACTATGCTTGGTGATAAATGTGTTCTTCCTTGAGGCTGCACAAAGCCAAACCTTCTCGTAATGGTGTATCAACAAAGTATCACACCAAAGTAAGATAAAAGAAGGAAAATGGACAAAAGTCACCAAAGAATATGGTTGCCAATCAAGCTCAACAACTGCTCCTTCTCAAAGGAGGAATGCTTGCAGTCATAGGTCTTCAGCACAGCACACAGCAGCATCAACAACAAGAGAGAAGAAGGAATGGAATTATTTACTTCGTTCCATCCACCATAATGTGAGATAACATGGGAAAATTGCACTCATGCACAAGGGGGGCTTTTTGCTCATGTGCCTTCATGATGGGATGGAATATAAGAAGGGTCATTGCTCAACCAATGTCGCCCTCCATCTCATGAAAATATAAATAATTAACAGGTTCCATGTTGAGAATATGGACTGCAGAGGTCCAACTAATGGTTAAATTCCCTCATGGAAGAGAACCCACCATACAAACTCCCATCAACAACAAGTAGAGATCCGCTCCAATCCAACAAGGGAGTGATAATCTTCAAAATTTTCAAAATGCAATGGCTTGATCATCGTGTCTGCATCATTGTCATTTGTGCAGATCTAAATAAGAACAATTTGCTTTTTCTTACAGGACATTCCATAACCACTGATACCTCACATCAATGTGCTTCGACATTGCATTAAATGTATAGTTCTTGTCAAGGTGAATACTCTGCCTGTCACAGTGCAATACTTACTTGTCGTGATTAAAACCAAGACTCTAAATAAACTTCTTCATCCACATCAATTTCTTACAAACCTCTATAGATGCAATAAACTCAAGCTTTGTAGTAAATAAAGCTACAGACTTCTGAAGTTGAGACTGTCAAGAAACCGCACCACTTGCTAATGACATCAAATACCCCAATATGGACCTTCTCCCATCACTGACACATGCCATGTTTGAATCCATGTAGTAAAAAAGAATAGGCTTCTCTAATACAAAGAAAGTAGCGACTACGACCTCGAAGGTATCTCAAATCCACATAATTGCTTCCCAAAGTTCTTTCCATGAATTTGAGATAAATCTACTAACAACTCCAACTGCATGAGCAATGTCAGGGCTAGTACGAACCATGGCATGTATAAGACTACATATAACTGATGCATAGGGATTCTCTCCATATCTCTCTTCTCTTCATTGGTCTGTGGGCTATCTTTAAGGCTCACTTGAATGCACTCCATGAGAGGTGTTGGCTGGCTTTGCCTTCTCCATGTAGTCTTCTAAATATCTTCTCAATATACTTCTCTTCTTAAAGCCACAACCTCCATGCCTTTCGATCATGTGTGATCTTCATGCCCAAAATCTATCTTGCATGTCCCACTGCCTTTATAGAAAAGGACTTTCTCATCTCCTTTTTCAAACATGAAAGTCTCTCTTCATAGCTGCTGATGATCAACATGTTGTCAATATACAACAACAAAGCCTTCTTCCACAATTAAGTATTGTCGGCTACATGGATTCTTTGCCTCCATTCAGATGTATCTCAGGTCAATCTCGAGCTTATATCCAAAAAACTAAGATCCCTTCGTATAGTCTCATTCCAACACTTCTTCGACCGTCATCGCCCTCTCTTAGCTAACTAAACATCCCAACACTCGCAGCTCCTAACGGGTGCATCGACTGACCTCCTTTGCAAATGGCCAAATCACCTTAAGTAGTTTTATTGCATCTTATCCTCGACCGGAGCTACACCAACTTTCCATCTGATTGCATCATTCTGAATTCGATCTTTACGTGTAGGTCCACACATCCACCTTAGCATTTCATTTTGCTACTGCTATTCTCTACACATGTCTATGGTTTATAGGCCAACATTCAGATCCACAGAGCATAGAAGGTCTCACGACTGCTTTGTAAAACTTTTCTTTGATTTTAAAGAAATTTTCTTATCACAGAGAACAACAGAGGCTCCTCTCCACTGTAGCCAGCCTGCATTTATTCTACTAGTAACATCTCCATCAATTTCCCCATCATGTTCCAAAATAGATCCCGCGTATCTAAAAGAATATCTCTTCCGAATGTTATCGTCACCAATCTTTCCCTCGATTCCTTTGCCATTGCTTCCATCAAAAGTGCACTCCATATATTCAATTTTAGCCCTAATTATACGAAAACTTTTAGTCTCCAATGCATGTCTCCATATCTCAAGCTTCTCATTTACTCCATCTCTAGTCTCATCAATCAACACAATATCATTATCAAATAACATACACCAAGGTATCTCATCCTGAATGTGACTTGTCAACTTATCTATAATCAAAGTAAAAAGAAATGGACTTAAAGCTGAACATTAATGTAAACCAATGTTGATGTCAAAATAATCAGTCTTCCCAGACTGGATCCTTACACAACATAAAGCTCTATCATACATATCCTTTATGAGGTTAATGTATAGGACATGTACTTATATCTTCTCCAAAACTCTCCACAATATCTCTCGTTGGACCGAATCATAAGCCTTCTCTAAATCAATAAAAATCATATGAAGGTTCTTCTTTTTAGCTCTATAAATTTCCATTTTTCTCCTCTATAAATATAAAGCAACAAAATGATGAAGCTGAGAATATATCCATGAAAACACAATGGTCTGAAGTATTGGAGTAGCCACGCTCCCTTATAAATGACTCAAACTCCGTGTACCATTGTATGGGTGCTTGCTTCAAGCTATATAGGCTTTTCTTTAGTTTACAAAAGGTATCTTCCTTGCTTTTGATCGCAAAACCTTCATGCTGCAACATGTAAATTTTCTCCTCAAGTTCATGTCCATCTATTGGACCTCTAAGTCAAGGCCGATTACCAAGCTGAGAATTACTTGGATAAAAGACATTGTCTACAAGAGAAAAGATCTCAAAGTCCATTTCCTTACTTTAGTTGAAACATTTTACCACCAACCTAACTTTGTATCTCAGGTTTGTTATTCATCATTTTTCACTCTAAAAACCTCTTGTTCCGCAATGCCCTATGCCTTTGGACAACTTCACAAGATCAAAGGTGTGACTGTCATGAAGGGAATCCATATCATATTTCATAGCTTTTATCCATTTTTCTTTATTCACATCTTGCAAGGTTTCCACATAACATTTAGTATCACTACAATTTATCAACAAGACATACTCACGTACAAATATCTGGTGGAGGATCACCTCTCCCTCATTAATTTCTGTTGTGGGAGAGCATCAGAAGAAGAGCATTCAGCATTATGCCCACCATCATCATCATCTGCATCATCATCGGGAATGGATATATCTAGCACATCCTCCTCTTCTCCTGCATCTGGCACCTGCTCAATGGCATCATCTGGCATGGCATCTAGAGCATTCTGTAATGGAATCGCCTCTACATCAACTACCTGATAGCTGCTCGAGAGAGAATACTTAGCAACCTTCTGGATGTTCTCAATGGTTTGTTATTCATAGACCACATCCTTGCTTCTCACCAGCTTCTTCTCAACTACATCATACAACATGTAACTAAGTTTCTTGACCATAACCCAAAAAAGGCATCGTCTCGTCATTGCATCCAACTTAATCTTCTAGTTTTTGGGACATGCACAAAATGCCATGTGTCCAAACATGGTTGTATGCCACATATTTTGCATGACAACCCCCGCCAGGAACATTAACACCCAAAAGAACACATGGAGAGTAAAACCACAAACTTTGTATGAGGGTTCTGATATAAAATGCTTCAAACCAAAAAGACTTAGGAATCTTTGTCTTAGACAAGAGACATTTAACTTTCTCTATGAGGGTTCTGATTATTCTCTTTGCAACATCATTTAGCTGATGCATCTTGGGTGGAGTCTTCTAGTGCATGATACCATGAGATCTACAATACTCATCAAATGACACAATGTACTCACCATCATTGTCATTGTAGATGCACTTTAACTTCTTTCCAGTTTGTTGCTCCACTAGCGCATGAAAGTCCTTGAACAATCCGAGGACTTTGTCCTTCCTCTTCAAGGCATAGAGTTAAACTTTCATGCAAAAAACATCAATAAATGTAACAAAATAAAGTGCACAATTGACAAAACTTACTTCCAAAGTACCACAAATATCGATGTGAACAAACTTTGACGTTTGTGTCTTCCTTGATGGTGAATGGCTCTTGAAGGAGACTCTCGTATTCGTCCTAACCAAGCAATATGTGTATCTCTCCAACTTTTCCTTCTTTACATCTGCCAACAAGTTTTTCCTCATCAAGGACTACAACCCCTTTTCACTCGTATGGCCTAATCTTCCATGCCACAAGTTAATAAAATCAACATCTCGAGTCTAATGTGCCACATCATAGGAAATTAATGCATTAAAGATGTAGAGGTTGTTGCTATACTATTGCCACGAGCAACAACGAAGGGACCACTAAATGTGAAGAGATACCTTGGGATTTTCTTCGCAACTCCGTGTTGACAATGCTTGACTTGACCGTCTTCAAAGAAAACAATGTCTAGTGATTCCTTAGAAATCCTTAAAAAATCTAGCGCAAAGCTTCCCTACATGAACATCAAGTTCATCAATATCGTGAGAACAAACATATTCTTACTTTCCCTCTTAGAGGCAAGTAGAATTTTTTATCTTAAATTAAGTGCTTCAAGCATTACTTTCATCTTGTATGTGGTTGTAAATATTTTCATCAATAGCTATCTAATGCATACTTGTTAATGTTCAAAGTCCTACTCATGTTTTAGCTCGGGCTTCTGGGTGAACACCGGAAGGTGTATAGCCTTCACATATAAAAGATCCACTATCTTATTCTTTACGAACTATAATTAGTCACGTTCAGACTAGTCATCCGATTCCAGTCACAATCTTACTTCTAATCAACCATTATAACTTTGATACCACTCTGTTGGGAAAAACAATCAGAAGCATGCATTTAGCATCTTGACGAACAACAAATCAAATAACACAAGCACGAGCACTAATAAACAAGCAAACACAATCATAATCACAAAATGCACATGGCAACTTTAACATGGACACTCTAAAAATGAAAGATGAAAAATCATGGGACCGACTCGACCCAAACTACTGCACTATTCTTGGTGATAAAAGTGTTCTCCCTTGAGGTTATACAAAGCCAAACCTTGTCTTAATGGTGTATCATCAAAGTATCACACCAAAGCAAGATGAAATAAGCAAAATGAAGAAAATTCAACAAGAATCTTGCTGCTAACCAAGCTCCACAGCTTCTTCTACTCGATGCCTACGCAACGCAATCTGCAGTTGTTATCTGTCGTTGATCTGAGGAGAACGAAAGAGAGAATGGGAGGGAATACTTGCAGCCCCAGGTCTCCATCACAAAACACAGCAACAAAACACATCAACAACATCTTCAAGAAAGCAAAAGGAATGGAGTTCTCTGCTTCGGTTATGTCCACCAGAAGCTAAGATAACATGGAAAAATTGCACCAATGCCCAAAGGGGCCTTTTTGCACATGTGCCCTTATGATGGGTTGGAATATAAGAAGGTCCATTATCCAACCATCAACTTCTCCCCGATCAACCTGAACGAACAAAAGAAAGAGATGATCATTATCCTCTACCTCCTCATGACAACAATGACAAGAATCATCTACTCTCAAGAATAATCTAGCCCTCCGAGTAGCTGTCAACAAACACTCTCTTCTCAAAAGTCAAAAAAAGCCTTCACACTATGTGTGATCTTCCAGCTTCTTAATGGCACGAGGGACGGAGCCAGGATGGTAATTAGGAAGAGGCACAAATTAGATATAGCATTGCATTTATCAATGTAATGAAATTAACTAACAACTGATGTAATGAAATTAACTAACATATATAAAATCTATAAATAGAAAAATGATTGCGCTCTTTTTTAAATCATAAAAATAAGGGATTTTTACCCGACAGACCCTATAATCTTTGTCAATTACCTCCACAACCTTTGAAACAACCTGATTCCTCCCTCGACCCCGTAAACTTGCTCCGTCTTACCCAACAGACCCTGCCGTCAATTTTAACTTTATTTGAGTCAGTTACTAGGATTAGTCTTGAGTTAATCTAACCAATGGAAACCCAATGGTAGATATTTCATCCCTTTGTTCATTCCATAGGTCAGAGAGGAGGTTACCGGCGAGGTCGAGGGCCGAGGACTGGGCATCGACGAGGTTGCTGAGTGTTAGGCTCAAGGGAGACGGTGTTCGTGGGGGGCCTAGGGCTGGGTGTCAGGATCGGGGGGGGGGGGGGGGGGGAATGGAGGGCGAGTGTGGGCGACAAGGCTTGGGGCTCTTTCTCGGGACTTTGCTCGGGACGGTGGTAGGGCTTGGAACAGGGGCTGGGGCAGCAGGGCTCGGGCGGCAGGGAGAATGGGGCAGGGGCCAGGGCTCGGGGGTGATGGGTGGGGGCGTGGCAGGGCTGAGGACGCTCGGGGCAGAGGGCTCGAGGCTCTGGTCTCCAACACCCGCACCATCCTCCTCATGGACGCCGTCGACCGCCCCTTGCTCACGATTCGGTGGAAGGTGTCGTACTCGCTCCCCCTCGGGGATTAGTGGGTGGTGTATGAAGGGGAGGAGACGAGGAACAGAAACGCAAGGTTCAGCGTGAGGAAGGCCAAGAAGGGGAAGGTGCTGGCGAGGACAAGGGGGGCTACATGGTGGAGGGGTCGTAAGGGGGAAGGAGTTGCGTAGTGTACGAGGAGGTAGAGGGGAAGGGGAGGAGGAGGGTGGCGGAGATCAAGAGGCGGAGGGATCGGGGCAGAGGGCAGAGGGCGAAGGGCTCGGAGCTCTGGTCGGGGAGTGCAGAGGGCTCGGGGCAGAGAGGATATGCTGGAGGGCGACGGACGAGGGCGGGGCATGGCTGGTGACGCTCGGGGAAGAGGGCTCGGGGCGGAGGGTGGAGGGCTCAGGGCGGAGAGGAGGTTCTGGAGGGCAGATCTGATGTGGGTGAGAGGAAATGACACTTATAGTAAATTGCTAAATAAAATTGGTATAATGTAAAAGAAGATAATAGAATCCGGTTAGTTATAACGGTTAAATGGATGAGGGTTAACCACAGGGTATGTAGGGTAAAGGTTAACAAGTTTACGGGGTCGAGGGAGGAAATAGGTTGTTTCTCATATGTTGAGGTAATTGACAAAGATTATAGGGTCTGTCGGGTAAAAATCCCTAAAAATTATTGTGCTCTTTCTGAAATTACCTTGTTAGAGTTGTCCTCGACTGGATTTCATATTTTGAAATCGTTGAATAATTTATTCATTGTTGAAATTTGTGAACATATCTTTTTTAATATAAGTAACCAAGCTATCATTCAGCCATTAATCCCCCATCTTATTCCAAAGGCGATTTTTGATGTATTTCATTACAGTAAATGCTCTTTCTACTGTGGCAGTTGCGACTGGTAGAACAAGTGCTAATTTAATAACCTTATAAACCAAAGGATATATCATGTCATTTTCTGAAGAGCGCGATTTTCTCTTAGCTTACCAGCTGAAATTCCACCAATTTTAATAGCTTTAACAATCTGAAGAGCATGATTTTCTCTTAACTGATCATGGCGTTTACATGAAGCTCCGTCATTATTCAACAAACGCAGAGTAGTATTAAATAACAATGCAACTTAAACATTGTTTTTAGCAACCTCTACTAAAGCTAATTGAAGCTGATGTGCAAAACAATGCACATAATATGCTGAGCTATTTTCTTTTTGAATAAATGCCCGAAGTCCTTTAAATTCTCCACTCATTGCTCGCACCATAATAAACTTGCCCTCGCAAATTTGCAAAACTTAAGCCATGTAATGAAAATAAAGCTTCGAGTCAGCCTTTTAATGAGTAAGCTATAGTATCAGAAACATGGACTATAGATGGGAATCTCTCGACAACACATACTTTCTTGTTCACGTAGCGTAGAACAACAATCATTTGTTCTTTAACTGATTATCTCTAGATTCATTAATTAAAATTGAAAAAACTTCATTCCCAAGTTCTATAATGATGTTTTTAGTTGTTAATGTTGAAGCTGCATTAATAATATCCTTTTGGATTTCTGGTGCAACTAATTTTAGATTCTTTGAAGTATTTTCCTATAAAACGTCTCCAATCTCCTTATTATGATCTGCAAGGAATTTCAACAATTCAAGGAAATTACCCTGATTAATTGTATTCGATTCATCATTTCCTCTGAAAGCCAAACCTTGTCTTGAAAGAAATCTAACACAATCTACTATTGCACTCAGACGAATTCGATAATCATTCTTCATCTGCATAGTCTGTTTGTCTAATAAATTATATATACTTTGACTCTGATTCATCAAAGCAATGTAATTTTCTTTCAATTTATTGTGAGCAATGTTTGGACCATCAACATGTTCATTAAATTTCTCCTTCTTCTAATTTTTGAAGCATTTTGTGACAAAAGTTTCTCCTCTGCTTTGAACATCATTTTCTGATCTAAATAAATAACTATAGACAATATGCAGCATCTTCTGATATGTTGCCTAGATATGTTTTGTACTCAATAAACCAAGCTTGGTTAAATCATCTTAATTTATTTCCAATCATTCTTTGTGGAAATTATGACTTTGAGGTTGACACGGGCCTTTTTGAATATAAGCTCTCCTAATACGATCTCGATCATTAGGATCATAAAAAGATATCTTTGATCTCAATCCAGAATCTGCCACAAGATCTGTAGTAACTTCTAAACCTACACGCTTGTTACTTGATTCAACTTCTGTATCTTTACTACTTTGGAAAATAGATGAATCTGGACCTCCTATTCGTTTGAATATTTTTACATTCTGTATGTAAAAATTAATTTTTGTCAATAACTCCACTTATATGTAAAATCACTTGCAACAAAATAGAATGCTTATTATTTACATGTGAAAATTATCAAATTAAAAATGATTATTTAACATACCAAATAATTATTCACTCTTTTCTACTAACATTTCTACAAAAAAATTGAATAAGAACATATAAATTGACTGATATCTTATAAAAAAAGAATCTAGATGTATAACCTTATACAATAAAATCATTCAATCGAGATTGTTGTATAAAAAGTTGCTACTAGCATTAGTCTTTTCGTAATAGTAAAAAAAGACATTAAAAATAAGAAAATCAAAGAAAATTGTTAATAGAAAAATTATATAAGATAAAATATACCTATCCTCCTTCGACTTTGAATCTTGATAATCACCGAATTTCGTCCAATTTGATCTAATGGGCAAGCGAATAAGAAGAATAATTTAAGAGAGAATGCCTAGAGAGAGCAGTTGAGAGAGAGAGAAAGAGAGTACGAGAAGGAAAATAGAGTGGTTTAGAGAGAGAGAGAGAGTGCGAGAGTTGAGAGATAGGTACGTGAGAAAGAGGATAAAGAGGGAGAGAGAGAGATGCGTGAGAGAGAGAATAAAGAGGGAGAGAGAGTACGAGAGAGAGAGAAAGTTGCGAGAGGTGCGTGACAGAGGATAAAGAGGGAGAGAGTGCAAGAGAGAGAGTTGAGGGGGAGGTGCGTGAGAGAGAGGATAAAGAGGGAGAGAGAGAGAAAGAGGTGCGTGAGAGAGAGGATAAAAGGGGAGGGAGAGAGAGGGGGGTACGAGAGAGAGGGTGTGAGAGAGAGGGTGTGTGTGAGAGAGAGAGGGTGCGAGAGAGAGTGGGGGAGAGAGGGTCCGAGAGAGATGCGAGAGAAGTTAGGGCTAAGAGAGAGAAATTAGGGTGAGATTGCAAAGAGAGAGAGACTAAACATAGTAATTTTTTTTTGCAAAAATTAAGGGAATGGCACTACTATCCTTGGGTCGAAACCAAGGACGTGTAAAGCACTTTACAAGCCTTCATCAAAGTAAATATGTCATCTGTCCATATCCAATTATTGCGCTCCCCTCCAGGGGCATCACACCCCAAACAACGACTCCGCCAGCTCCAAAAACTCCACCATGTGTTTTCCCAGAAAGCTGTCTTCAAGTGAGGTGCCCAACACCCACCACCCCAAGCCTCAAAACCAACACCACCTGATCATCTGCCAAGGCAAACAATTAGGGGTAACGATTGTGAAATATACCTACCTTCGCCCATCCATGTGCCAAACCGCAATCCGAAATAGCTGCCAACACCCAACACATGTTTCATGTATGGAGAGAATTGTTATGGAAGACTGCAAACACCCCACCCCACACTAAAAGTTGGAGGGGCTTAATCCCTGTACCAATCTGAACCATCAAGCCCGTAGAGACAATATAAATCCTTCTCACTCGATAACACAGTACATTAAAGGGTTAGGGGCAGCAGCGCAGCGTTAAAGACAAGATATGCTCACTCACCTCCAAAGCAATAATATGTCGATATCATCAATTCAGGAAATCAAGTGCCGGAATGTTGACTAAGAGTGGCACACAAACCTGCTACTTGTTTAAATACATGGGAGACTTCATCTCAGTCATCCATTAAGGGAAAATTGGGCTCGAGTCGGACTTTTCCAGGTTGGTCCTGTTGACCGCAATGCTCCACCCTACACCATTCATCAAGTCATCAGACAGTTTCTCTAGTTTAGTAGTACGCCTGGATTGTCTTTCATCTAAACCATGTTGCTCAATCTTCTGATGTGATCCTCACTGTGAACAGTCTCTTATTTTTTTTTTGTATCTTGACAAATATAACGAATGATGATGGTGGGATTCTCCAACCATAATTCTATCTCTACATGAAGTTTGATGTCCTAGGTTGATACGGCATGAGGTATCATACAATGATGGGATTTCCTAGCGCTAACTTCAGATCGGTCATCAAGCTATGCAAAGGACGGAGACTCCTTCGATGAAGCAAGAATCGACATATCATCTTCACATGAACAGAGTTATTACCACCCTGAAACAATTTGAGCCGGCATTAAGAGAGAATAAAATTACATGATGCGAAGCAGAGACCGTAGTTGGTTGGACAGCAGGAGAATTCCCATATCCCTGTTTCGAGGGGCTAGACGATAAATTTGTACCCTATTTACCCCTGCAATGACGACGGAGTCCGGACAGGTTTTTCTTCCACCTTCCATCTTGCAGATTGGCAAGGAGGATCATCACTAACAGGGGCATCGCACGTCCTTCCACCACTGGCATCATCTCCTTTTCCCTTGGAACTTTTCTTGGCCAAGGCACTTTTCACATTTTGAATGCCCTTTACTAAAGTGATTTTTACTTTCTCCCGATGTCCTTTAACTACTTCCCCGGACTCAGCCATGCTGTTGCCACCTCCTTCATCACCAACCATCGTACAATCCCATACAACCTTCATGTCAATGTTGTTCTTCCTATTAGACATCGAGGTAGGCGGAATGCTGCCACCATTGGAAGTACTCCCTTCTCGGGGCTGCTCCTGCACAAAACTGAACTCAACTTTTTTAGTCCTCTTGTAAATTTTTGACAGTCCTCTGGCCTTTTACCACACGGCATGCTCCTCACTACTGTTGCTGCCACTCTGTTCTGCATTGGATGCCTGCCTCAGCCTCCACATTAATGTCCCCTTGCTTCGCTCGAGAACCTTTCCGAGGCTCCCATGTTTCGGAAACATCACGCCCTGGACGATGCACCCATAATCCTGCATTCTCTTGCCCTTCTATGTTGATTGCCTCATATTTCGTCCGTATTTTCAACTGATGATACTCCATCGGCACTTCTAATGAGGCTCGTGTTTTATCCAGGTCCTCCTTATCTGGTCCATGGAATCCAGTTGATCTTGATCACCATCTTGGCTGAATTCCTCAACCTGTTTTCATCCTACCATCAGAAAAGACCAAAGCGTGCAAACTACAGATACTTAGGAATAAAGAAAAAAACAGCATCAATTCAGCACACCTTCACGCTGTCCGCTTCAAGGATAGTTACAGCTAAATGCAACCTTCCCACTTTATGTTCTCCAACACCAACCATTTATCATACCTCTGCCCATCCTTCATATCACTGATGTCTACCTTCGTGTTACTGTCACGGAACAAAAGGAACAAACTTAGAAAGAGTAATTTACTGGTTAAATTATTTACCACAACAAATGTTTTATATCATTGAATGCAACTCATGAGCAGTAAAAAGTTATTGATGTCTTTCGCAAAAAACAGGAGGTATCAATTCAAAACGCTGGTTCTCGGCAAATAATTAATAATTAAGTAAAATGATCTAGGGATTTGAGATAAAATTGTTCAGATAAAACTCTTTTCAATTTTAGTTAAAAAGAAATTGTTTATATTGTGTTCATTCGATTGAAGAAGATGAAATCAACTGGATACAAAAAAATGTAGTTCTTTTAAATTTCAGATACAGAAATATTCAAGGTCACACAACATTTATCTTTTCCAACGTTAAAAAACATTCCTAATGATGCGCGACCAGAGACGTACTGACATAGCATCCAAATAAAGGCCACATATAAAAAGCCCTTCACAAACACCATTTGTTAACCATTGGCTAAGCATAGAAGAGATGACGAAACGAACTTTTTCTTTATTGTGAAAAGAAAACCAAATCAAATCCTCAAATACCCATAAACACATACACCTACAATCTTCCTACACAATATCTACATGCACAAACAATGAGTAACGTATATTTGCTTCATATTCCTGATTGGAAATCATCAACTTAAAAACAAAATCAAATGAAGAACCAAATCAAGCAAGCTGCACAAAAAACCAAGTTCTTTTTAAAATGTTCGATATGTGTGACCTTACACCCACATGTGGAGAGATTTGTCCACTGCATGTGAACTTACACCCCGTAAAAATTATTCAAATATGAAGATTCCAGAGGTAACAACCCTAAACACAGGAAATTTATTACGCATAGCGAACGTAGTACGCGAATCAAACAATTACCAAACAGGCACGAAACAACCACGACAAAGGATTTATGAGGTTAATCCTTAACTAAGCTTCACCCTCGATAATGACAGGGGATCTCACTCAAATATGGCAATACAATGATTTTTTTTTGAGAGAACGGTGGGATGGACCTCCTTTAGAGATCCATCCAAAAAAATATTTATATATAAAATAATAAAAATTTTACATCCGCCAAGATTCGTAGAGGGCCTTCGCATGCCCAATTACATTTTCAAAGTAAAATCTCCCCCCTTAAAGATGACATCGTTTCTAGCCAACCACACAAGCCTTCGTTCTCCCTTCCTCAGAGCATGACCAGCCTCTGCCGATTGAGTTCCAAAATGACAACTTATCCATCCAATTAAACTCGGACAAGCTACCTTTTGCCACACTTCAATAGAACCAGGACACACAAAAAACATATGATCTATGTCTTCCATGGGTGATCCGCCATGGCCTCAAATTTCAGCGAAATTCAGTCGAATTTCTATCGAATATCGAGATTCTGTCGAAATCGAAATTCGACCGAAATGACCGAAATATGAGGGCACTAGTACAAAAATGACCGAAATTTCGGTCGAATTTCGATCGAAATTCCATCGAAATTCCATTTCGGTCAGTCACCGAAATGGTGACCGAAACCGAAATTTAGGGCCTTGTGATCCGCAACGCACGCAACCCGTCTCAACACCGGGAAAAAATCTGGCACTCCTAGCCGCTGTCAGAATCCGCTCTCTTCTAAACAGCCAAAGGAAGATCTTCACCCTTGTCGGGATCCTCCAATTCCAGATTCTCACACAATCCCTGCTTAGTTCCATATCAGAGGCCGATTGCTGCCCCGCGAGGACCTTATATGCTTTCCTGACCGAGAAGGAACCATCCGTCCAGCACCAAGAGTCCCTCCCCACAGTTGGTACAACAGTTCTACCCAAAATAGTAGAGAGGCGCAAGAACTCATCGTCCCTTTGCTCAGATGAGATTGAATCAAAAGTCGGCGTCCACGAACCAGTCGACCACACTTCCGCCACAGAAGCCTCCTTGTTTCAGGCCACAACGAAGACCCTAGGAAATAGATCACACAACGCTTCAAGTTCCGTCCAGTCATCAGTCCAAAAGCGAAAGCCCCGTCCATTTCACATCAGCAGACGAAGAGATCCCACCAGATCAGGAAAAACCGAACAGATACCTCTCCAAAAAGTCGTAAGCGACGCAACGCAGTCTGCTCAAACCATCAGATCAGACGCCACCCCATAGATAGATCGAATCAATTTGGATAGAAAGTCGCTCTCGGGTCCCCAGATCTTCATTACCCACTTCGCCAGCAAGGCCCTGTTCATATCTACAAGACTTAGCATTCCAAGACCCCCTCCTTGAGCGGAGTGGAAACCATAGACCAATCAACCAAAGAAAGACCCTTGTCCTGCGTCGATGACGACCAAAAGAAGCGATGCATCAAGGCCTCCAGCCTTTCTCGCTCCAAAAATATCGAGCATCGCTTTCACCGCCCTGCATTCCTCAACCCCCCCTTCTACAAAGAACAAAGTATCATCCGTGTATTGCGACACTGAGCAATCTCCTATAGTGTAACCCTTGAAAAAAACCCATCCTCCGCTATGACCGATATCGTGGCCAAGCTGTCAACTGCCAAGATGAAAAGTAGGGGAGCTAACGGGCATCCTTGTCTCATCCCTCGTTACGGTTGGAAAAAAACCCCTTCCTACCTACCATTCACCAGAACCGACAGAGAGGCGGTTGTGATGCACCTCCTCATCCAATCCACCCATATCTCCGGGAAGCCCCTCTTTATCAACAACGCCCAGAGAAATCTCCAGTTAAAACAGTCATAGGCCTTGAAGAAGTCGACCTTCCATAAGAAACTGGAGGAGCCCCACCTCTTCCCGTCAACAACGATTTCTGCAGCTACAACCACGCCCTCCAACAATTGCCAGTCCGGAATAAAAGCTGTCTGGGACTGCAAGATGAGTTCATCCATAACTCCACGCAGACGGTTGGCGAGCACCTTTGCGATAATAAGGTAAACAACATTCGGCAAAGCAATTGGCCGAAACTCCTCAACACGCACCACCCCTCCTTCTTAGGAAGTAAGAACACAAAAGATTTGTTAAGCTTCTCCAACCCCCTGTTGCCGTCTCTAAACTCAACCAACAAAGTCATAATGTTCGGCTCCACCATCTCCCAAAATTCCTGGAAAAAGGACATCGGGAATCCATCTGGACATAGACAACCATCCGCATTGAGCTCAAAAACAGCTACCCGGACCTCCTTCCTCGAAAAGGCCAAGATAAGTCGTTCATGTTTACCCTCATCCAGCCTTTTAAGCCCCCTCCCCGACCACCTCGCACCTGAGCTAGGTTACCGCCTGCTGAAACTGTGGAAGTGCTCAACAAGAGCCCTCCCAATCTCCCTATCCCCTTGAATACTAGCCTCTGCCACCTTTATCTAAAAAATCTGATTCCTCCTACTGCTGGCCGTTGCATGAAAAAATTTGGTGTTCGCATCTCCTTCCTTCACCTATTTATGCCTAGACCTTTGCCGCCACTCTACCTCTCTTCGTCTATCGTCCTCTGCAACCACCGGTTGTTGCACTCCCCTGGCAAGCATCTCTTCACCACTCAAGGGCCGTAGATCTTCTATATCATCCCATCTCAAAATCTCTGCAACCGCCTTTTCGCGATTTTCGGTTCTGCTTCGGACCACCTGTTTTTTATGCTCCACCAACATACACCGCAACAACTTTAGTTTCTACGCCAACCTTTGCATCGTTGAGCCATCAACTTGCAGCGAGCACCAGAAGCCACTCACCATCTCTCTAAACTCATCGTCGAGTAGCCAGGATTTTTCAAACTTGAATCTTGATCTGCAAAGCAACCTCTCGCCCGAGTCCCAAATAATGGGCGTGTGGTCTGACCGCGACCTTGGGAGAGCATGAGATGTAGATAGGGGGAACATCTCCAACAACTCCATCGAGACGAGAACCGGTCAAGACAGGACCTCGAAGAAGCGTTACGTCAGGTGTACCTTTTGTTACCTACATCCATGATCTCCAGCTCTATCTCCCCCACAAAGTCACGGAAGCTGTCGGAACCAGTGTCCCTACCCCCTCTATTATTAAGACGATCCGCCGCGTATAGCGTCACATTGAAATTACCCCCAATCGGCCAGGGATGCCTGGGTACAATCCTCTGACAGCCTTCATCTCCTCCCACAGAACCATATCATGGCCCCACTAGCCTCACTGTAAACAGACGTAAATAGCCTTTTGCCCTTCCCCTGCTTGCAATCCAACACCACTGAGACAGTTCGATTTGCCACGTTATCGGCAATAAATCTAAAAGGGCAGCATCCCATGCCAGAATCAGGCGCCCAGAACTTCCCCTTGCAGGGACAGCTCTGAAATCGGACAGCTTAGAGCAACTTAACGAGTTCCAAAGCATAACACTCCAAGTTTCAATCTTCGACTCTTGCAGAAGTGCAACGTCTACTTGCCCTCCCCACCGTCCTCTTCTCTCTTTCCCCCAGCCTTCGCACGTTCCAAGAAACAATCTTCATTTAGATCCACTAAGAGGGTTTGAGGTGGGGATGATCGACCCCAAGACATTCCGCAACCAACACGTGAATGTCTGCCACACTGTCAGTTGAGAAGCCACCCTGAACGTCCTTGTGAAGTTGAGCACCTCCTACTACCTTCGAAATACTCCCGCTCCCTCCTACACCTTCTCCTTATCCTCCAGCTCCCGCTCTAACCATGACCTCGTTTCCGGCTTCCTTCGTTTTCGGGAGGAGGAGAGGAGTGGATCCATCTTCGACCTCCGATCCCCCTCACCCATCGCCAATCTTTGATCCCTCCGTGCTCTTTCAGTAGCTAAAATCCGCATGGCCATCTTCCGACCTCGACCAGCGAAGCAGCCCTGGGACCAAGCTGTCCTCACCCACCTCAAGCAGAGGTGGAGCCACCTGCAGATTATTGCCCTCACAACTTCCCTTGCATGCCACCTCCGACTCCCTTCGTAGCCTCTCCCCCCACCTTTGTCCGAAGATTAAACAAAAAGTCAACGCAGCACCTCCATGTAAATGGGTTTCCCCCCTGACCATCAGGGACGAATTCGACAACCCCCCCAACATACCAGTCCTCCAATCCCATTCGAAGAGGGATTGTCGCCCTTCAATGATCCCTCGAGAGGACCGCCCGAACCAAGATCACCTAGCATGGAAGCACCACAAAACACCTCGGACTGATCGCGAGATATCTCTGCCCCGTCCATCGAGACAAGATGGTCAACAATAACCACGTCTGCACTAGATAGCGGGATCGAAATATCAGATGCCAGCCCAGGATCCGACAAAGCACCAACTGGATCCGGAGCGGTCCCCCCCATCAACCAGACGAGAACCCAAAACCCCAATCGGGTCGACCCTGGGTTGGGACTACTAGAAACCGGTACCTCCAGACCCGATGTTCAACTTTACGTGGAAACCCTAGGAGCGACAGCTGGCACCTGTTGGGTCTGCGAGCACCAATTTCCCGCAGCGGCTCTGCGGCGCCCCAAAAGGCAGTGGACCGTTCGACTCCCTCCGCCGATCACGCCCGCCGTTTCGACTACCCCCGAAGATCAAGGGACCAGTCGGTGCCATCGGCCGATCCCCATGGTTCGCGCTCCCATCCATCGGAGACGAA
The DNA here is from genome assembly GCA_037367405.1 of Ottelia alismoides. Taxonomy (NCBI): domain Eukaryota; kingdom Viridiplantae; phylum Streptophyta; class Magnoliopsida; order Alismatales; family Hydrocharitaceae; genus Ottelia; species Ottelia alismoides. The sequence goes on along the minus strand of JAZKJV010004173.1, from coordinate 15,157 downwards.
GCTCGAGGACAGGGAGGCACCTCCCCCAGAACCACCTGCGACGAAAATCCACCAGGATCTAAGTTGCAAGACGAAAGACGGAGCTCCGAGACCTCCACACTCCACAAACGCAAATAAAGGCGACCCTTCCGACTAAGAACCATATCTCTGGAGGAATTGATCTCCATTCCCCCCACAAGGAAACCATGACATTCCAATCTTCACCGGGGTAAAGGCCGGATCGCACCGAACGATCCACATGTCCTACACTACGTAGCGCCTCCTTGATCGCGACAACTTCCGACATCGAATCGGCAGGCCCTCGGTTTCCAACGGCCGCTGTGGCCAGACCCGAGCTACACCATCTCGCAACCGAGGACGCCGCCAATGAACCGACGTCGGGAACATGTCACAACCATTGGAGAGGGAGGCCTTAAACTCCGCAGCTTCAACACCACGAACACACAATTCCGAATCCGACAGCCAAATCTCGTCCTCCACATAGCCGGCCGACCGACCCAACGCCAGAACTTCCGCCACCTTCTTCAGATCTTCACAGGGACCCTCCACAATGAGAACTCCAAGTACGGGGTCAGCAACATCCCCACTTTCCTCCAAGGACCCATTACCAGCCCCTGCATCAACATCCATCCTAGCGGAGAGGCCAGGACAATCCTTCCGCACATGACCCTCCGTCCGACATCGAAAACACACCTTGTCTTTCTCCCTACACCAACGCACGATTGACCCAAAATTCCACACCTGAAACATCTCGACGGAGGCGACTCCACGTGAGAATGAATCCCTATGCCAGTCGGGGAACCAGGGGCGAGATGCACACCCCACAACCCGGCCACCTTCTCCGTGCACCCCCTAGACGACACACCGGCCAAAACCGAACATAAAGGACCCTTCCCACCTGTCACCCCACGTCGCGTGCTCCATTTCATGTCAATACAATGATTTTTTTTAATAGTAGGCTCGGTAATTTCGGGGGGCTGGAGCATCCCCTTGAGATTCAAACCGGGGTCCTTAAACTACCAACAGACCACTCCTTAGGTTCCGGCGATACAATGGTTGTACAAGGGATGACGAACAGACCAAACCCTAAGGGCCTACTTACAAACATATCCCACTTAAAAGCACAGATACAATAATATCAATGAAAGTAGGATCCAAAAGCTAAATGTCATTTTCAGAACATCAACCCTTCCACCCCCCAGGTCACGGAGCGAGCAGTGAGATTTCTATTTTGAAGGCTTCGTCCATGAGCAAAATGGGGAAGGCCACACACAACGTATTTGACTAAACTAGCAGGTTACCATGCAAAGAGTTAAAATAATTTATACTATGAATTAAATTCTCTGAAAGTAAAACAACAACTAGGTTCCAATACTGTTTTTCCTCTATGGGTTTGTTTTTAAGATTCCCAACTAGGTTCCAATACCGCTTTTCCTCCATGGGATTCACCAACAATCAACATTAAGCAAATCAACGCAACATTTGATCTTGCTCCAAGAACAGTCTTTCTTAACATATCAGTTGGATTGTTAGTCATGCCAATCTTCTTCACCATCATCTCTCCTCATAACGGATGAAGTCGAACAACAATATGTTATCTCCTCATGTGGAAAGAGAATGCTTGATTGAATATTCAATAGGACCTAGGGTTCTCTTATATAGAAATTAGAAACCCATTTGGGTAGATTACATAAAAGAGACAAAAGAAACGAGAAATACGTAAAGATATGAAAAGATAAAATAACTCTCAACACTCCCATAGATATCAATCATGATTAGCTTGGAACAACATCTCCAAAATGACAATCTAGTTAGAGTCTTGGTGAAAACATCTGAAGTATGTTCCCATCAACTGACAATTGAAATAGAGATAAAGCCTTTCTGAATCTTATCACACGTGTAGTTACAATCTACCTCAATGTGCTTGGTCCTCTCATGGAAGGCAGTGTTTTTGATGTAGAGATACATCTATGTACTCTGAGTAGTAGTTGCTTATTTTATTTTTCATCATGTCTATCTTATATAATATACCCATAGGTCTCTCCTTTATAAAAGAGAGCCTAGGGTTCTATGGAATAAACAAGTCTTCTATTTTTTCCCAACATGGTATCAAAAGCCATGGTCATAGACCGGTGCTCCGTACCGTAACCCTACCCCCCCCGCCCCCGCCCCCCTTCTCTCTTTCCACCGCCACCGACCCTTTCTCTCCTTCCACGCTGCTACTGGCTTCAGCCCATTTCCTCCTCCATTGTCTTTCATGCCAGCGGTCCTGCCACTGTCGCCGTAGCAGCCCAGCGGCCCTGCCGCTGCCACCGTTGCAGTCATTGGTACCCTAGCGGCCCTGGCAGCAGTCTCTCATCCTCAGTCGTCGGCCTTTGTAGCCGCCGGCTACCCTTTTTTGCCGCATCGCAGGAGTTCGACTCGGAAGAATGGATTTGGGTGCATAAGTCTACATATGCATTCAAATCCATACATGTCTATGTAGATATCTATTCATTGGTCTACGTAACCCTACTATTCTGCCACCGGGAATATGTCAGAAAACAAAGTTGAAGTGCCCACCACAGGCGCCTTTCGAGGTCCAGCGCCTATAGTCAAGATGGACAGGACGAACTATGAGCTCTGAGCTATGCAGTTCATGAGTCTCATGAAGTCGAATGGTAAGAAGCATATCTTACCGAGGAGGAACCGGTGGAGAAAGACTGGGGTGAACGCCTCTTGGGAGAGCATGATGCTTATGCCAAAATATGGCTTTCAGGGACATTGACGATAAAGATCGCCAATGATGTGTTACAACAGCCTACTGCTAAGGCTATGTGGGATATCCTCGCAGCTACTTACTCTTAGGCGAGGAACGAAACCGAGATACTTCAGCTTCAACACGACATATTCTTCAAGCAGAACGATCGGCCTCTCCATTCATTGTATACATCCTTGCGTGGGATGTTCGAGAAGCTTCACAGCTTCATGCCTCTTACGGCTACCTCGGAGCAATAGAAGACATATAAGAATGCTACCATGGTTGGTGTCTTTCTGTCAACTCTGGATCCTGAATATGATGCTGCTCGCTCCCAGATTCTTGCGGACGCTACCATTCCTCCTATGGAAGAAGCTTTCCGCAAGCTCAGCAGGATCACAGTTCCGCCCTCTGCCCCTACTCAGAACTCTTCAGCGATGGCAGCCTCCCATGGCAGAGGAGGTGCGTCTTTCTTTCGAGGTCGTGGTCCTCGCGCAGAGGAGGCCACATCCGTCAGTCATGCACATTTTGCCATCGTCCAGGTCATACCGAGGAGACATGCTACTCCAAGCATGGTTTCCCCGCATCAGCCCGTGTAGCGGAGCAGGTCGAGTCTCCCGCTGCTTCTACTCCAGATCAGAGGTTTGATGACCTCGTGGTTAGACTACAAGATATTATGCCTCCCTCTTCATCTCCTGAAGGCCATTCAGATGTTGCAGCTTCTGCCTCCGCCAGTACCTTTGCTACAGCTAGCACCTCAGGTAATACTTATGCCTATACATCTTGTTACAGATCTAAGATTACAGAGTGGATTATGGACTCTGGGGTGACACACCATTTATGTGGAGACAAGGACCAGCTTACAACCGACAGACAGGTTCCCCCAGGAAGAACTATGGTAATAGATGATGGAACTCATTCTCCGATCACAGGACAGGGGGAGATTACCTTGACGCCTTCAACGCATCTACAGAATGTGTAACATGCCCTTGATTTTTCTATGAATCTGTTATCCATTAGTCAGATTAAAAAAGACTTGCACTACAGAGCTATATTTGACCCATCGTCTCTTGTTTTCCAGGACATTCTTACGGGCGGGGTGATTGGTTGTGGCTGTGAACAGGGCGCTCTCTATCGACTGGTCCAAACTCCCTATGCAGATGCATTCTCTTTTTCTGCAGGATCAGTCTCTCCTTTTACCTGGCATCAAGGTTTCGGTCATCTCCCTCTCCAGAAGATGCGTCATATTTTACCTCAGATCTCACTCGAATCCTCCTTCCAGTGCGAGGCTTGTCAGTTGGGGAAGCATCATCGATCGTCTTTCCCTAATCGTCAGAGTCAGAGCAGTAGCTCCCCGTTTGAATTATTTCATGTTGACATTTGGGGTCCGAGTTGTGTTCCTGATCATCAGGGGCACAAGTTTTATCTTGTTGTAATTGATGATTTCTCTCGATTGTCGTGGGTTTTCTTATTAGAAAATAAATCTGAAGCAGGGGATATGATCAAAATTTTTATCAATGAAGTTCAGAATGTTTTCTCTTCCTCTGTGAAATTTGTGAGAACGAATAACACTTTGGAATTATGTACGTGTTCTCTCTTCCATTTCTTCTCATCACATGGCATTATTCATCAAACAATGTCCTTACACTTCTCAGCAAAATGACGTTGCGGAACGAAAACATCGTCAGTTACTTGATATCACTCGGATACTACTTATTCAGAGTCATGCCCCACATTCGTTTTGGGGGATGTTGTTCGTACGTCATGTTACCTGGTGTTTCGCATGCTCTCTACTGTCTTGGGTGAGAGAACTCTTTTCTCTATTGTCTTTCCTGATAAGGAGTTATTCTCACTTACCCCTTGTGTCTTTGGTTCGGTTGCATTCATACACCAGTTTACTCCAAGTCTTGACAAGCTCTCTCCTAGGGCTGTCAAATGTGTGTTTATTGGGTACTCCAGGACCCAGGAGGGATATCGATGTTATGATCCTTTGCGCAGGAAATATTATATCAATGCTGATGTCACGTTTTTTGAGTCTGTGATGTTTTTTCTCCCCTATAGGAGAAGGTTGGCTTCATCAGATTCTGATGATGAGGTTTACATGCCACCTCCTCCCACATTTCCGTCTTCTTTGCTACCTGTACATGTTGTCCTACCCCCGCCACCACCACCGTCGCCTCCTCCACCATTACCGTCTTCTACCCAGTCTCATATTGTTCCTCCATTACCAAAATTCTATTCCTGCCGACTTACATCTGCTCATGGACATCGCTCATCATCCAGCACGCTTCATGTTTGTTCTGATAACATGATTTCTAATGATGGGTCTGGAGATATGTCTGTGCATGGATCTTTACATGAAACTTTCCCAGAAGTGAATGATGCTAGCCATGACCTGGATTTACCCATTGCATTACGGAAGCAAAAGCGTACATGTGCCTCTTACCTATTGCATCCCAAGTGTCCTTCCATCGTCTAACAGGTGATTTTCAGAGATTTGCAGTTGCTCTATCTGCCGTGGAGATTCCACAGAGCTACCCAGGGGGCTCTGAAGGATAGTCGTTGGCGCCTAGCTATGGAAGAAGAGATGGTTGCCATGCAATCACGTGGTACTTGGAGTTTGATGTCTGCTCCTCCTGGAGCCTCAGTTGTCAGTTGCAAATGGGTGTTTACTGTTAAACACCATGCGGATGGGAGCCTTGATCGTTACAAGGCCAGACTCATAGCTCGCGGATTTACTCAGGCCTATGGCGTGGATTATATGGACACATTCTCTCCGTTGCACGCCACTCCACTCTACGGATCCTTCTTTCAGTTGCAGTGTTACGTGATTGGCCTTTATTTCAGCTTGATGTCAAAAATACCTTTTTGTATGGTGATCTACAGGAGGAGGTTTATATGCAGCAGCCTCCGGGGTTTGCTGCTGAGGGGGAGTGTCAGCAGGTGTATAGACTCCATAAGGCAATATATGTTCATAAGCAAAACCCAAGGGCTTGGTTTCAAAAGCTATCAGATTTAGTGGAAAGACAGGGGTCCAAGAGATCAAATGCAGATCACTCACTGTTTGTGCAAAGGACACGTAGAGGCACTGTTGTGATCATGGTTTATGTTGATTATATACTTGTTATAGGAGATAATGAGCATGGAATAAAAATGGCAAAAAAATTCTAGGTCGTCAGTTTGTTACAAAGGATCTGGGAACCCTAAGATATTTCTTAGGGTTAGAATTTGCTATGAATGCGCAGAGTCTTGTGATGACCCAAAGGAAGTAGGTTATGGATATGCTTGTTGAGACAGGCATGATCGGTTGTCGACCATCCACTACTCCTATGGACCCTAGTATTAAACTATATGAAGATGATACATAAGAGGTTGACAAAAGAAGATATAGAGAGATGGTTGGGAAGCTCTTCTATGTTACTATTACTAGACCTGAGATCTCATTCGCAGTGAATCGGGTAAGTCAGTTCATGGAGCAGTCATGACAGGTTCATTAAATGCTATATATATGATATTGCGATATCTGAAATCTTCTCCAGGTGCAGGACTGTTATTCAAGAAAGGAACAACTCTTTCTGTTTCTGCATGTGCTGATGCAGACTATGCAGGGTATCCTAAAGATAGGAACTCTACGTCTGACTTTGCTGTATTCGTGGGCAGTTCTCTTATTTCTTGGAAAAGTAAGAAACAAACAGTGGTAGCTAGATCGAGTGCCGAATCTGAGTACAAGGCTATGGCACAAGCGAGCACAGAGATGATGTGGGTTCGAGCAGTGCTGACAGATTTGTATATAAATATACCTCTGCCCATATAGTTACAATGTGATAATCAGACTGCCTTGTTAATTGCAAATAATCCTGTATTCCATGAAAGAACGAAGCACATTGAGGTAGATCATCACTACACTAGAGACATGATTCAGAAGGGCCTAACTTCTACCTCACATGTTAGTACATGAGAGAAAACAACAGACATTTTTACCAAGGCACTGCTCAGAGGACCATTTCAGAGGTGTTCTTCCAAGCTGAGCATGATTGACATCTATGCTCCATCTTGAGGGGGAGTGTAGAGATAATTCTATGTACTCTGAATAGTAGTTTCTTATTTTATTTTTACCATGTCTATCTTATGTAATTTACCCATAGGTCATTCCTCTAGCCTAGGGTTCTATGGAATAAACAAGTCTTCTATTTTTCCCAACAGTTGACAATGAAAAGAATAGCCTAGTTGTTGCATTGTAGATGCAAGGAAAGAGGCGTCAATAGCTAGCTCAGTGAAAACGGATCTGACCCACACTATCTTAGTACTTCCCTGCTAGGGATGCAAACTGATAGGGATATATCGGTATCTGGTCCGTCATCGTATCTTCTTCATACAAATTTTGATATATGTATCTGTATCTGTTTTAAAATGGATGCATATATGAATATCACTTTGATATCCACAAACATCTGGATATCTGTATATCTATCTGTATTCATATATAAATATAGTTGTCTATTTATTATTAACTATATATAATATAATTCTATAACTTCATTCACCATATTTGGTATAATTATTGTGATATAAGCATATTTAGTATATTTATACTATGTGTATTCTATCCATTACATGTATATTTAGGCTAATCTATAGAGCAATTCTAATATTATTCATATTCAATCAATATCCGTTTTACATCCATATTCGTTTTTTAAGGATATGGTAACACCTATTCAATACGAGTGAGGATATGGTAACACCTATAGCTGTATCCGTTTGTTTGCATCCATATTCCCTGCATCATGGCTCGGTACTCTGACTCTTCACAAGATCAGGCAACCATAGTTTGCTTCTTGTTCTTCCATGACTGTAAAGAGCTTCCTATGACCGCTGCAAAGCATGAGGTAGACTTCGTGTCTTTGGGACATCATGAATAATCTGCATATGTTGTAATGGCGAGGGATGTCCCTCTGCTAAAGAGCAATCCCGTAACTAAAGATGTCTTCATATATCTTAGAATCATGTGAACCGCATCCATATGTGTTTGTCTCGATTGCTCTATAAACTGGCTCACTTTGCTCACGAAGGAGATGTCTAGTCCGGTAAGGGTCACATAAAGGAGCTTCCCTACGAGCTCCAGGTATCTCCTATTGCCCACCTCCTCTATATCATCATTATATAGCTTCATGCAAGGATCCATGGAGTAGTGGCATGTCTGCAATTTACCATGTCTGTCTCTAAGAGAAGATTAGTAATATACTTCCTCTGGGTCATCACAAGACCCCGTTAATTCCTAGCAAACTCAAGCCCTAGAAAGTATCATAAATTGCCAAGATCCTTGGTAAAAAGCTATTGTCCAAGGAACTCCTTAGCGTTGCACATCATCTCCTGTAACAAATGATATCATAGCATAGACCAGAAAAACAATATCTCTCTGCAGTGAATGTTCTGTAATTGATATTGCAAAATCTCTAGGACTCTACTTAAGGCCATAGATACCCTTATAAAGTCAGCAAACCTTCTTACCGCTGCATGTGGACTTCCTCCTATGGATCACCATATAGAAATGCATTCTTCACATCAAGTTAGGACAAAGACCAGTCCCGTACCACAGTAATGGAAAGGATGATCTGAAGGATAAGATGATGTGCCACAGGAGAAAACGTATCCTGACAGTCCACCCCATAAGTCTGGAGAATCAACGAACCACAAGTCTAGCATTGTAACGATCAACATTGTCATCTGCATGATGCTTCATTGTAAATACCCATTTGTATCCAACCACAAAAGCCCATGTAAGTGTAGTAACCAAGTTCCAACGCGATATAGTGCAGCCTTCTCCTCCATAGAAAGACGTCGTGACTGTCTCTCATAACCCCCTAATATGTCATGGGATCTCTAATAGTGATAGACCCACGACAAACCTCATGAAATCCTAAAAAACAAACGCCCCAAATAAACCTGAGCAATGAGAGGATACGTGTTGTGTGTATGCCTCCACTTCCATAGAGCAATGGACACATCAAGATCATCTATACCATATGTAATCTATGAAGTTGCCTCCTGAGAGGGAACCTACTCGTCCTGTAAAGTTGTCTATTGTACAGACAAACCACCAGTGCCATCAGTAGAAATAAAGTTCTCATAACATACCTGGGATGTGTTTGATAATGATAAAGGCACATGAGAAGGGGGTATATAGGGTGGCCTGCGAATATAAAAATGCAACAAAATTGAGCCAAAGTACCATGAGGTGGGGTTGAAAGAGCAAACACAATAGGAGCTGGGGTGATAGAGCTGGTGGAGGTGGGGGTGGTGGACCAGGAGGTGGCGGTGGTGTAGGAGGAGACATGTAGACCTTCTCTCCAGAGTCGGAAGAAGTTACTGTCACCTGTGGAGAAAAATACATTACCAACTCAAAAAAAGTGACACCAGTATTGATGTGGTACTTTCCTCGAATAGGATCAAAGCATCAGTACCCTTTCTGGGTCCACGAGTAACCCATAAAAACACACTTGACAGTTGTGGGGTAGAGCTTGTCACGAACAGAAGTCAGATGATGAAAGAATGCCATAGAGCCAAAGATAGGGGTGTAAGAGAGAAAGTACCTTCTCAGGAAGCGCAATCGAGAAAGAAATCTTCTCGCCTAACATAGAAGACGGCATATGATTCACCAAGTAACAAGTAGTGAAAACCACATCATACTGAAAAGACTAGGGAGCACGACTCTGAATCAAGAGGATCTTGGTCACATCAAGTAAATGACAGCGTTTGCGTTCAGCAACGCTATTCTGTTGGAAGTCTACGCACACGAAGACCGGTGTATAATGTCAAGAAACCTGAAGAACTCAGAAAGGTGTAAATTGCAGAATTCCAATTCATTGTCAAAGCAAACATACTTGACATTAACAGAAAAATATTCTTTATTTCATTAATGAACGATTGAATAACAGACCAAGGACTTGTTTTTCAAAAAGAAAACCCTATGCCAATCTAGAAAAACCATCCACATTTACAAGATAAAACCTTTATCTCCGATGGTCAAGAACATGATTGGGATCCAAGATTTCAAAATAAACTTGCTCAAATAGACTACTAATATTACAACTCTAATGACCACGAAAATAGATCGATGATCCGTCCCAAAGTGGTAAGCCTGGCACTAGAATATGGAGTACGAGGATATATGTTGGAGGACATAACACAACTTCTACAGAAGAAGGTAGCCAAAATGTAAATGCCAAATGTACAGAAAGGCTGCCCCAATAGAAATGGAAGAACCATCAACATATGGAGATTGGACCGGTATCTAGGGACTCCCTTTCTCACAGCCACATCCAGTCACCATACCCAGCGAGTATGCCCTAAAACACAAGAATAGAGGGGTCAAATGGCATGACAATGCAAGTCGTAAATGATTTAATCGCTAGATAATAAATTCATCCAAAAATTAGGTGCATGTAGCACATTCTGTTCGTACATAGACGGTGTGTAACAGACCTCCCCCTATCTGGTAATAAGGGAATGAGTATCATCTGCAATGACCTGGAGGAACAGATTTGTATGAAGCGAACTGAGATCTATCTCCACGCAAATGGTGAGATGCACCAGAATCCATGATCCACTATATCATAACTGCCCTGTTACAATTGGTAAGAGCATAAATTATACCTGAGGTGTTAGAAAATGCACCGGTAGTGGTTGCAATATCTAAAGGATATGCAGGTGCACTTATCGTGGCGGCAACAAGAGTCATCATCTCCCTCAAACTTGAGATAATATCATCCAACTTATGATATGTAGTAGGAGCAGTAGTAGTAGTTGGCTCAACCTGCTTGACTACACGAGCAAAAGCAGGGTATCCATGATTCAGATAGCATGTCTCCTCAGGATGACCCGATCGATGACACTAAGTGCATGGACCACGCAGACGCCCACCTCCCCTATCACGGACACCACACCCTATGAACTGAGATGTACCTCCCCTGTCACGAGATGCGGCCATCGCTGAGGAGGTTCGTATAGTAGTAGTGGATGGTCGTGATGCTGCTAAGATGGTTGTAAGCCTCTTCCATCGGAAGTATAGCTACACTTGTGAGAAGCCTCTCCTAGAGCTGTCAAATGTGTTTTTGTTGTATACTCCAGGACCCAGAAGCATATCGATGTTATGATCCTTTACGCAAGAAATATTATATCAGTGATGATGTCACATTTTTTGAGTCTGTGATGTTTTTCTCCCCTACAGGAGACAGGTTGGTACCATTAGACTCGGATGATGAGGTTTACATGCCACCTCCTCCCACGCCTTTGTCTTCTCCTCTGCATGTGCATGTTGTACCAACACCGCCACCACCACTGTTGTAAAAGTCGGCCGACTAGGCCGACTAGTCAGCCCGACTAGTCGAGTCGGGGGGGTATCCGACTCGACTAGGCCAAATCGGCCTATAGTCGGGTCGACCCGATTAGTCGCCCGAGTGATCGGCCTAGTCGGCCGACTACTCGGCCGACTTTTGCATAGAAGTTTTAAACAAAAAAACATAGGATCCGAATAACCGGTTAAGGAGGGATTTGTGATACGTCTACGTTTGAGCACTGTTGAATCTATTTGGATTCTTCTTATTGTAACACTAATACACAAGATACTTGGATTTCTGGATGCAAGTGTTCAACAAATTCGACTCATGAATGTTCAATTTGTATATTGTTTTTGTATACTTTTTTATATACTTTTAATTGTTTGTGATGTTATTACTTAGTCAATATTACTATAAATTCAAATATATATGAAGTGGTTTTATACTTAAAATAATACAAATATGAAAATGCATATACCTCCTTTTGACTTAACATCCTTGTGGACACATGAAATACGGTGTAATCTAACAACGTTCTAACAAACATTTAGCATCCTTGACTACAACGGATATGTATATGAATTCTTTTACGTTATCAAATTATGTCAATACCTATAAGGTTATATAATTATTACATCTTTTTATTTATCTTTTGTGATTTGTTAATTAGCTTCGTGATTCTTAATTACAATGATTAGTAACATGTGAGTTTGTTGATTAGTAACTTGTGAATTTGGTTAGCTTTGTGTTTGTATGTATCAAATTGCTAAATTTGTGTGTGTGTATATATATGAGAGTGTATGTATTAAAAATCAATTTATATATTTCAAATAATTAAAAAAAATCAAAACCGACTAATGCCCGACTCAATCCGATAACTCTCCCGACTGCCGATTAATCCTTAGTCAGTGACCCCGCCGACCGAGTACCGACTACCGCTTTCTGCAACCTTGGCCACCACCACCACCACCTTCTACCCAGTCCCACATTGTTCCATCATTACCAAAATTCGATACCTGTAGACTTGTCTCTGCTCATGGTAATCGCTCATCATCCAGCACGCCTCAGGTTTGTTCTGATAACATGATTTCTAATGATGGGTCTGGAGATAGATCTGTGCAGGGATATTTGCAGGAGACTAACCCACACTTGGTTGATTCTACCGATGACTTGGATGTACCAATCGCTTACGGAAGCAAAAGTGTACTTGTGCCTCTTATTCCCTTGCATCCCGGGTGTCCTTTCATCGTCTGACCGGGGACTTTCAAAGATTTGCAGTTGCTATATCAACCGTGGCTATTCCACGGAATTACTAGGAGGCCCTGAACGATAGTCACTGGCGACGAGCTATGGAGGAAGAGATGGCTGCCCTGCAATCACATGGTACTTGGAGTTTGGTGTCTGCTCCTCCTGGAGCCTCTGTCACCAGTTGCAAGTGGGTGTTTACTATTAAATACCATGCGAATGGGAGCCTTGATCGTTACAAGGAAAGATTAGTAGCTCGTGGATTTACTCAGATCTACGGTGTGACTATATGGACACCTTCTCTCCCGTTGCGCGCCACTCCACTTTACGGATCCTTCTTTCAGTTGTTGTGGTAAGTGATTGGCCCTTGTTTCAGTTAGATTATAAAAATGCATTTTTTGTATGGAGATCTATAGGAGGAAGTCTATATGCAGCAGCCTTCAGGGTTTGTTGCTGCGGGGGAGTGTGTTAGCGGGTTTGCAGACTCCATAAGGTAATATATGGCCTTAAGAAAAGTCTAAAGGCTTGGTTTCATAAGCTCTCGGAGTTGATGGAAAAGCAGGGGTTCAAGAGATCAAATACAGACCATTGTTTGTGCATAAGACACCTAGAGGTATTGTTGTTATCATGGTTTACGTGGATGATATTCTCGTTACAAGAGATGATGTGCAGGGGATAAAAATGGCAAAAGAATTTTTGGGTCGTTAGTTTATTACGAAGGATTTGGGCACCCTAAGGTATTTCCTAGGGTTAGAATTTGCTAGGAATGCGCAGGGTCTAGTGATGACCCAAAGGAAGTATGTTATATATATGCTTGCTGAGATAGGCATGATTGGTTGTCGACCATCCACTACTCCTATGGATCCTAGTATGAAACTATATGTTGATGATACATAAGAGGTTGACAAGAGGAGATACAGGGAGATGGTGGGGAAGCTCCTATATGTTACTATTACTAGACTTGACATATAATTTACAGTGAATTAGGTGAGCCAGTTCATGGAGCAGTCCCGACAGGTACATATGGATGCTATATACATGATACTGCGATATCTAAAGTCTTCTCCAGGTGCAGGATTATTATTCAGGAAAGGAGCAACTCTTTCTGTTTCTACATGTGCTGATGCAAACTATGCAGGGTGTCTTAAGGACATGAAGTCTGTGTCTGGCTATGCAGTATTCGTTAGCGGTTATCTTGTTTCTTGGAAAAGTAAGAAACAAACGGTGGTAGCTAGATCGAGTGTAGAATCTGAGTATAGGGCTATGGCACAAGCAAGTACAGAAATGATGTGGGTTCGAGCAGTGCTAGCAAACTTGTATAGAAATGTACCTCTACCCATGCAATTACAATGTGATAATTAGGTTGCTCTGTTCATTGCAAACAATCCTGCATTCCATGAAAGAACGAAGTATATTGAAGTAGACTGCCAATATACTAGAGACATGATTCAGAAGGGTTTAATTTCTACATCCCATGTCAGCACAGGAGAGCAAATAGTAGACATCTTTACCAAGGCACTACTCAGAGGGCCATTTCAAAAGTGTTCTTCCAAGCTGAGCATGATTGACATCTATGCTCCATCATGTGCAGAGATACATGTACTCTGAGTATTAGTTTCTTATATTTATTTCTTCATGTCTATCTTATGTAATTTATCCATAGGCCTCTCCTCTATATAAGAGAGCCTAGGGTTCCATGGAATAACATCTTCTCTATTTTTCCCAATAGTATCAGAGTGGGTCAATTCTTGAGGATTTCAAACTCTTTATTTTTATTCGAGATTCGTTTTTGGGTTTCTATTTCTTGAAGATTTATTAGTTGAAGAATATTATTATTATTGTTCAAGTTTTGTCCAAAATCTATGGTTTCCATTGAAACCCTAATTTCTGGAAGATCTCTGTCGTCACCTCCTTCCATGCTGCAAGTTCTATTCATTTTCTAAAGATCTCATACGGCTTCTCCTGGAAGTAGCATGGTCCCCCAACTACGAGCCCTAATCCCACGGCTTCTCCTACGGGATGCCCTAAGGCCCCTCCAGTCGCAGCCTCCCTTGCGACCTACAGGAAGCGGATCTCCACTCCCCATCGGCTCCAATCCAATATCTCCAGCAGGCGATCTCCATCTCTTGGAGCTCCCGACGAGGACCTCCTCTCGCCCAAGGTAAAGCTCCATGAGGAACCTCCTCCAGTGCCGCCTTCCCTTGCACGCACATTTCTCCAGCAAGGCACACAACCACTATCTCCTCTCTTTCGCACAAATCCATGCGCTAGAAGTCCCAGTCACGTCTGATGCTCTAGCCCAAGTCGCAGCTCATCTTCCTCGTGCATCACACCTTCTTCTCCATCGCAGCACCTGCAACATCGCGACTCCCCCAAGCAGAGGTCGTGGATCCAAGTAGCGGTGGCGATGTCGCTTCTCCCTCCCGGTGACGCGGCTCCAAAGGCGTGCACCCTCCCTCATCTCCAGCAGGCGGAGACGATGACCTCCTCTCCAGATCGCCAAGCGACATGCAAAAGGAAACCCCAAATTGCGGAGGGGTAGCTCGATTGGAAAAAGGGTTCCCAACTGGGAACCTTAAATAAGCCAGGCTATATGTATCAAAAAAAATTCTGCTGCTATTATAAGCTCTGAGATAGGCCGGAAAAAAGAGATGGGCCGGAAAAAAAGAAAAAAATAGAAGGTGAAAAAAGGGAGAAAAAAAGAGAGAAGCTGTTAAAAAAATATTGAAACATCTTATTCAAAAAAATTAAAAGAGAGAGAGAGAGAAAGAAAAAAGAAAAGTCGTAAAAAATGAACGGCTTATGTGATGCTTTGTTTCTCCCCCATCTCTATTTA